>ML245403.1:106914-117635 GCA_005239495.1 Nicotiana undulata
GGGGGGGGGGGGGGGGGGGGGTGTAAGCCAAGGAAGAGCCAAAGCTTACCACAAGAGACGATCCCCACTAGATGCCACCTTTTCATGGATCCATTCAGGAGCTATTTTTAGCAATAACCGGAGTTGCTCTTCAACTTCTCCTGCAAAGAAAGAAGACAAAGGTTTAAAGTCAGAAGCAACTTCAAAATGCCAAAGCACTCCAAGTATTTAAGCGATCATCAACCACCAGACTTACTTCTATCAGTAATCTCTAGATGGCTTGAAAGTACTTTGTGCATAAGCTCCTCTTTAGTAATCACAGAACGTTTAATTGATTGAAATAGGAAGTAAATCATGTCGAAGAACTTCGGTAAGCTCGAAATCATTTTCTTGCGCCATTTCGCTTGGGATATAGCTGGATCTTTCTCCTCTAATTGCTTTTGCTCCTTTTCTCTGATCTGCAGATCCATGAAACACTTAGCCGCTAACCTTTAGAAGTAGACCAAGAAATATAGATTTCCTAATTTCTCAGTTCAATGGATAAATTTGTTTAATTGAATGATGTCATGCAAAATTAGTCTAAATAATATACTATCAGCAAGAAAATGGTGTCCTGGAAGAAAGTTCTTTCATGTCTTACCGATTGCAGAAGATTCTCAGGAAGAATGCCAATGATTTCATCATCTGTTGACAATTCTCTACTATCGATGACTTCAGTAATTTTTGGACTCTTCACAGGAGTATCAAAGGTCAATGACCTAATACGAGGAGGGCGCCTAACCAGCTTTTGTGGTGATTCAGTTAACTCTCCATCCGGACTCATATAACATCTCTTGGTAGGTTGGAGCACAGGTGTAGAAGTCATCAATTTTGCTGGTGTAGATGTATGTTTTGCTGGAGTTTCTTCAGCACTTAATAAAGACGAACCATCTCCACCGTTCATGTTTTTTAATGGAGTTTTGGGTAAAGGAGATGGTGGTAAAGTACCAGAAAGAACCCCTCGTGCCGAGAATTTTGCTCTGCTAGTTTGTGTCGAAAGCAATTTGGAAGGAGTTTTATCAGCAGATGTAGAGGTGTGGCTCTCAGCGGATTTTTTGGCGATCTGGGGTTCTGAGACTGGACGAAGTGAAGAATGAGGAACTGTTTGAAGTTGCTCGGTATCTTCTGCTTTACCAATAGATGCTCGATGAGAAAACGATTTCCTGAAAGATTGAGACAGGTGCGATGCAGCTGTTGCCTGCTTCTGCACTGAAGCAATCGGTGTCTCTCCCATTAGCTGTGCGACTGCAGGTGGTGTCGATGAGTTTGATAAGAGCTCTTGTTTTGACTCACCGGATGCTCCAGGTAATGATTCCCCAGGAACATCATCTCCCTGAATTCAAAAATAGCATTTGTTAAGAACAATAGTTTTTTAGAGAAAGAAAAATATCTAAATATCACTTATTCTTTTCATCTTATTTTCAGGGAGCAAAAGATATAAGGCAGATAAGGGATATCGCAACACTAGTTTTGTTAGTAACACAGGATTATTGGTACGCTTCGAATTAAAATTGTCTCACAAAGCTAGCTTAACATCTCAAACTATGCTGATAGTCTCAAGACAACAGAGATTTTGAAATCTATAAATACTAAATAACCGAAAATGTCACTTGACCTATAGGATAATAAAGAATTTACTCTCAACATATCGCAATTTCTTGATTGTCAAAACTTGCACAAGTTAAACATCTCTCTTACCTCAGGGTGGGATTTAAAGAAATCCAAAAGCCGAGCGCGGAAGACTTTCTCCAGTTGTACAGTGTCACTAATGGATTTCAGCTTTTCATCAACTTTAACTGCATTAGCATTTATTGTAATATGAAGATCAGGCTTCATACAGTAAGTGCGTTCGTCATGCACAAGGATCTTCTTGATCTCAATAGCCTCGGGTAAAAGAAACTTCAGCTGTGCTAAGTGATTGTAAGTAAACCTCCTGCACATTTAACACATAGCCACAGAATTAGGGAATTAGCAATAATTGATAGAGGAAATCATCAACAAAAATGTATTCAAACTATGCATTTGCTTACCTATCTGTTAGACACTCCACTTTGGTACTAATATTTGTAAATGTCGTTGAAGAACCCTTCAATCGCAGCAACCGAATCGAACTATTCAAGCTTCTGAAGAATTCTTCCAACAACTCATACCTACACAAACACACTAATGTTAAAACCAAAAAACAGAAAACATTGGAAAATCCCAGTTCTGAAAATCTGTAAACAAGTATCGATGGAGCTTTATGCCAGCAATCTAGGCGCACCGTTAAACTTGCAACTACGCCTCAATTCAACCTAGTTGAGGTCAACTCGAGCTATATATAGTTAGAAAATCAATATCTATAAATGCGCTTTTATATATAGTTTGCCTACACACTAGCCTCCCTAGAACCACTTGTATTATTTCGCATTGTTCTGTATATGAGCCTATTCAAACCAGGCTTATTGCTATTGATGCGATGATTGGAGACAGACATACCGTACGTCTTTATTAAACTAGTTGGAGTCCACACAAATATATACTTCTGAATTTTTTTTAAATATTTGTATACATACATACAGAGGCCGATGCATTTTAGCTTCACCAGATTCAACTGAACCCATGTATATTTAAGTGAAAATTCAGCAAATATCTTATTCTGAACCCATAATTGCAAAAATAAAAGTGAGAACATATAATATAATGTACACTAATTTAAATTTCTAGACCAGTCTCTGTCTAATAACACATAATATAATGTAACACCCAAAAAATAAAAAAAAATAAAAAATAAAAACTTACTTTTCTGGTAGCTTTACTGGATCTATAGGCTTCTTTGCTTTAACTACCGGGGACTTCACAGAGCTCAATGAGGCACCAGTCTGTGCAATTTGGTGGTTCGGGTCGGGTTTCTGGAGCTTCAGGGCCGCCTGTCGGACTTCTTTTAAAGAAAGCGCGGCACTCCGATTCCGAGTCCGGCGAGGAGGAATGATGGGCTTCTCAGGGGTTTTCGAGCTCCATGGATCAAGAGACGGACCCTCGGAAATAACCGGGTCGGATCCCATTTGCAATTTCTTCTTTGACTTGAATGTACCCAAGAGTGATGAAGAATCAGCCGGCTCCATTAATGAGAAATAGAAAAAAATAAAAATAATTTGTAAAAACAAATGAAAAATTGTTATCGAGCTTAGAAGAGAAAAGTTGAAGAGATTGACGATGTACGGCGTGAGGAAATATATATATATATATATTATGGTAGGATTTATTTTTTGGCGGGATTGCTGACGTGGCTACAATGCCAGGGTAGAATTGGCGCCAATTCCCGGGAAAGCTGAGGTGGACGCTGATGTGTTTACTGTGCCAGATCAGATTTAGCGCCAAATTTTCTCAACGGAAAAGGGACGTGGGCCGTGCTTTGTGTTCTTTGGATTGTTGTAATTTGTTATGGACCGTTACAATTCTTTTCTTATTTTTTTTCCTTTTTAAGTAGTAATATTATTTTTTTCTTTTTATTGGTTTTATTAGATTTACTAAATAAAATAATACCTCCAAAAACTGTGGTGGGACAGATAGATTCCTCTATCCATAATCAAAGGTCCGAATATGAATTTTGAGAACAAAATCGTGACACAAAACAATTTCCCCCTTAATGGGAGAATTAGTTGGAAACGGACAGCATGCACCGAACGAGAGAAAGAAACAAGTATTATTACCAAAATTCTCATTACAAAAGAGAAGCATCATTGCTATATACAGGATAAGGGTCCAAAATAAGAAAATGAGACAATGTCTTCACTAACTATCAAGTCACTTTAGCTCTATATTGCTGGTTAAGCCAGTTAAATAATCTGTACTGAATAGCAACTCTGATCAATGTAGTGCAACAATCTAGTTATAACTAAGTATCATATTTACAACTCAAGTTGGAAAACTCATGTCTAATTGAATTTCCCTTGCCCTCGCTTCTCTTACTTCGCTTCAGCTATTCTTGTGCGTATTGATTCGGCATTTGATACCTTGCTAACACTGCAATGAAACAGAAATAATGACATCAAGCCCCTATTGAAGACAGCATATAATACTTAAAAGGACATTTCTTGAAATTTTGGTGATTTGCCACACACACAAACACATCCTCCTCATGTCAAGCAAGAATGATTTGTTTTTTTTTTTTTTTTTGGTTTTTGGGTGGGGGTGGGGGGTAACGCCAAGAAAGAACCAAAAGCTTACCACAAGAGAAGATCCCCACTAATTGCCAGCTTTTCATGGATCCATTCAGGAGCTATTTCTTGCAATAACCGGAGTTGCTCTTCAACTTCTCCTGCAAAGATAGAAGACAAAGGGTTCAAGTCAGAAGCAACTTCAAAATGTCAAAGCACTCCAAGCTTTTAAATGATTATCGACCACCAGACTTACTTCTATCAGCAATCTCTAAATGGCTTGAAAGTACTTTGTGCATAAGCTCCTCTTTAGTAATCACAGAACGTTTAATTGATTGAAACAGGAAGTAAATCATGTCGAAGAACTTTGGTAAGCGCGAAATCATTTTCTTGTGCCATTTCGCTTGGGATATAGCTGGATCTTGCTCCTCTAATGCCTTTAGCTCCTTTTCTCTAATCTGCAGATCAATGAAACGTTTAGCCACTAAATTTTTGGAGTAGACCAAGAAATATAAATTTCCTAATTTCTCAGTTCAATGGATCATTTTTTTTAGTCAAAATAATATACTATCAGCAAGGAAATGGTGTCTTGGAAGAAAGTTCTTTGATGTCTTACCGATTGCAGAAGATTCTCAGGAAGAATGCCAAGGATTTCATCATCTGTTGACGATTCTCTACTATCGATGACTTCAGTAACTTTTGAACTCTTCACAGGAGTATCAAAGGTCAATGACCTAATACGAGGAGGGCGCCTAACTAGCTTTTGTGGTGATTCAGTTAACTCTCCATCCGGACTCATATAACATCTCTTGGTAGGTTGGAGCACAGGTGTAGAAGTCATCAATTTTGCTGGTGTAGATGTATGTTTTGCTGGAGTTTCTTCAGCACTTAATAAAGACGAACCATCTCCACCCTTCATGTTTTTTAACGGAGTTGTGGGTAAAGGAGAGGGTGGCAAAGTACCAGAAAGAACCCCTCGTGCCGAGAATTTTGCTCTGCTAGTTTGTGTCGAAAGCAATTTGGAAGGAGTTCTGTCAGCAGATGTAGAGGTGTGGCTCTCAGCAGAATTTTTGGCAATCTGGGGTTCTGAGACTGGACGAAGTGAAGAACGAGGAACTGTTTGAAGTTGCTCGGTATCTTCTGCTTTACCAATAGATGCTCGACGAGAAAACGATTTCCTGAAAGATTGAGACAGGTGCGATGCAGCTGTTGCCTGCTTCTGCACTGAAGCAATCGGTGTCTCTCCCATTAACTGTGCGACTGCAGGTGGTGTTGATGAGTTCGTTAAGAGCTCTTGCTTTGACTCACCGAATGCTCCAGGTAATGATTCCTCAGGAATGTCATCTCCCTGAATTCAGAAATAGCATTTGTTAAGAACAATAGTTTTTTAGAGAAAGCAAAATATCTAAATATCACTTATTCTTTTCACCTTATTTTCAGGGAGCAAAAGATATAAGGCAGATAAGGGATATCGCAGTACTAGTTTTGTTAATAACACAGGATTATTGGTACGCTTCGAATCAACATTGTCTCACAGGGCTAACATTTAAAACAATGCTGATGGTTTCAAACAACATAGATTTTTAAATCTATAAATACTAAATACACGTCACTTGGGCCTATAGGATAATAGAGAATGTACTCTCAACATATCATTGCAAAGAAATTTTTCGATTGTCAAAACTTGCTTAAGTTAAAAATTTCTATCTTACCTCAGGGTGGGATTTAAAGAAATCCAAAAGCCGAGCAAGGAAGACTTTCTCCAGTTGTACAGTGCCACTAGTGGATTTCAGCTTTTCATCAACTTTAACTGCATTAGCATTTAATGTAATATGAAGATCAGGCTTCATACAGTATGTGCGTTCGTCATGCACAAGGATCTTCTTGATCTCAATAGCCTCGGGTAAAAGAAACTTCAGCTGTGCTAAGTGAGTGTAAGTAAACCTCCTGCACATTTAACACATAGCCACAGAATTAGGGAACTAACAATAAATGATAGAGGAAATCATCAAGAAAAATGTATTCAAACTATGCATTTGCTTACCTATCTGTTAGACACTCCACTTTGGTACTAATGTTTGTAAATGTCGTCGAAGAACCCTTCAATCGCAGCAATCGAATCGAATTATTCAAGCTTCTGAAGAATTCTTCCAACAACTCATACCTGCACAAACACACTAATGTTAAAACCACAAAACAGAAAACATTAAAAAATCCCAGTTCTGAAAATCTGAAAACAAGTATTGATAGAGTTTTATGCCAGCAATCTAGGCACACTGTTAAACTTGCAACAACGCCTCAATTCAACCTAGTTGAGGTCAACTCGAGCTATATATAGTTAGAAAATTTTCAATATCTGTAAATGTGCTTTTGTATATATACTGGAAAACCAAAAATACATCCTGGAAATTTATCCATTGTCTTCAACTCGAACTATATATCAACCTAGAAATTTCAGCTTCTGAATTTCGATTAATCGAATCTGCCACCCCGGGTATTATTTCGCACTGTTCTGTATATAAGCCTCTTCAAACCCAGCTTATTGCCATCGATTCGGTGATTGGGTACAGACTACACCAGTAAAACAGCAGTAGCCACAGATGTTCTTCTACATTTCAATTTATTAAACAAGTTGGAGTCCACTCAAATATATATTTCTGGAATTTTTTTAATATATTTGTATATATACATATAAAGGCCGGTGCATTCTAGCTTTCACCAGATTCAATAGAACCCTATGTATATTTCAGTAAAATTTACAAATTCAATAAATATCTCATTCTGATTATAGGGTGTAATCATCATCAATATACACTAATTTAAAATTCTAGATCCGTCTCTATCCAATAACACATAATGTAATGTACATAATGCAACATCCAAAAATAAAATAAAAAACTTACTTTTCTGGTAGCTTTACTGGATCTACAGCCTTCTTTGCTTTAACTGCCGGGGACTTCCCGGAGCTCAATGAGGCATCAGTCTGTGTAATAGGGTGGGTTGGATCGGGTTTCCGGAGCTTCTGGGCGGCCTGTCGGACTTCTTTTAAAGAAAGCGCGGCACTCCGATTCCGAGTCCGGCGAGGAGGAATGATGGGCTTCTCAGGAGTTTTCGAGCTCCATGGATCAAGAGACGGAGCCCCGGAAACAACCGGGTCGGATCCCATTTGAAGTTTCTTCTTTGACTTGAATGTACCCAAGATCGAAGAAGCTTCACTAGACTCCATTGAAGAGAAACTGAAAATAATTAAAATTAAAAGCAATTCGCTTAACCAAATGACTAAATAAATTGGTAATAGAGGGGAAAGATGAAGAGACTGAAGATGACGGCGTGGGTGAACTATATATATAGTAGGAAGTTTTTTGGCGGGGTTGCTGACGTGGTTACAATGCCAGGTAGGAATTGGCGCCAACTCCCGGGAAAGCTGAGGTGGAGGATGATGTGTCTCCCTTGCCAGGTCAGATTTAGCGCCAAATTTCGTTAACGGGAAAAGGCCCGTGGGCCGTATTTAGTGAACCTTAGATTGTTGTAATTTGGTATAATATGGATTATGGACCGTTGCAATTTTATTTACCTTTTTTAATAAAACAAATTTCTTTGTTTGAAGCTAGAGTTATTATTTATTAAGCAATTAAGTATTTTTAATTGGAAATAAATGGAGAACTGTCTTTGAATTATAAAGTTTTCTTTTATGTATAAAGCTTCCTAGCCATTTAAACTTGTAGCACTTTTAAAAGCCGATACATAAATTTGCACTTTTCCCATTTGAACACTCCAACTTGATGCAATAAATACTAATAAACACATTTGACCGTTGATTATGCCTATGTGGAAGCGGCGCATCTGACATGGCTAAATTGTGTGCATATCACGCTACAAAGGCACGTGGATAGTTATTATTTTTATTAAAAAAGAAAAAGAAAAAGGGAAAAGAGACCTTTCCCTTTCCCTTTCCCTTTCCCTTTCCCTTTCATTTTCCCCTGTCTTCCCTACAGAACTCCCACCTCCCCTTTCCCCCTCCCCTTCTATTCTACCATAGCCACTTCTAGCAAAACATAGGACACAACCCAAATAAAGGCAAAAACTCAGAACCTTAGCACACCCTCTACGCACTTGCGTAACTCCTTCCAAGATATCAACACCAAACTCCAATAACCATGGAAAGTAAAATCAGAGCTTATGTTTACAGTCTCCATTATCGGAGCGGCAATGGGACACACTTGCCTCTGAGCCCAAATGACGAAGGAAGAAAGTGTTCTTAATTCGATTGATGAGGAATGTGGAGTTTACCAGCCTAAAACTGTGGAAACTAGGGCGGCTTATGAAGCCATGCTCAGCCTTATTCGACAACAAATTGGTGGACAGCCCTTTAGTATTGTGAGTGGGGCTGCTGATAAGATATTGGCCATGTTAAAAGATGACAACTTTAAGAACCCTGAAAATAAATTGGAAATTGAAAAGCTGTTAAACCTTATTTCGGTCCAGGTGTTTGATTAGATGGTGTCGATTGGGCGACTCATCACTGACTACCAATTAGATGGTCGCGATGATGTTGATGAAGCTCTTGATTATGATGTGGTGTAGCAGCTGATTTTAAGGAGAATGAAGACGAAGAAGAAGATGAAGAGAGTGAGCTTGATGATGAAGAGGAGGATGATGTTGTGCTGGAAGCTGATGGTTCTGGCGCTATGCAGATAGGCAGTGGCATTGAGGAAGATGAGATGTAGGAGGCGGATGAAGGAATGACTTTGAATGTTCAGGACATATGTGTGAATGAACGGATGATGTGGCTATATAAAATATTAAATTAAATCTATGTCAGCAACAATTGAACAACACGCACCATTAAAAGTGTTTATTAGTAATCATTTTTTCAAGTAAAGGCGTTCAAATGGGAAACTCAAGAGTTCATGTATCAGCTTTAAAAACTGATGCAAGTTTAAGTGGCCAGGAAGCCATTTCGCCTTTAAAAAATAAATCAAATACTGTTCTTTTCATTTATTTTTAATTATAAATACGATTGATTGAGCACGAGTAAGTAAAGGTTGGAGCTCAACTATTTTGTAATTGGAAATAAATGAAGAACGGCATTTGAATCATAAAGCTTTTTTTATGTATGAAGTACAGTTATAGATTATTTCTAAAAAATAAATCAAAGACTGTTCTTTTAATTTATTTTTAATTACAAATACGATTGATTGAGCACGAGAAAGTAAAGGTCGGAGCTCGAGGGCTAAAGGGGTTGAGCCTCTATGGCGAGCAAGGATTATATAACGATGTTTTATATATGTAGCGGAATCAAATAATAATTCTATCAAAATCTAGCTACGTTTATAATTGGTATAGACTTAAATAAGAAAGAATGAAAAATAATGTGGCTTCCCGACTTATAAACGTTACTGCGAATTATATACTTATAAGTCGTATTCGCTAGATCCGACTTTACTTTCAGACTCTAGAGTCCCCAACTAAGACAAAAGCAGGCTGTTGCTTTGAATCTTACTCTTCTGATTGTTGCTAACGAAAATTCCCTTTTTATTTGCTGATTATCTACACACGCATTTAATGTTTCTCTTAAGATTGGTATCATTTGGCCAATCCTAATTCTCAATTCCAATCAACATATAAGAAACAAAATGATGGGGTATTTGAATGAAATGGATCTAATTAGAGCAGAATGGATACAATTATTCAGAGATAGTCATCCCAATTTATTCAGCAGAGATCCGAGATTATAGGACAAATCAATAGAGCTTCAATCAGAGATCATAGAATATTCGATGGAGCTTCAATCAAAATATCGAGTGATCAACTCTCAATCAACTATATGGCAAACATAAGGAAGGAAAGCGAGTTTGGCATATGAATCCAGTTCACATCATTCAGAGGCATCCGTTGGGTCAAATCTCTTGGAATATATCTTGCGTCAATTGATGGATATCTTTCGAATCTCGCTCGCAAACAATGAAGATATTGGTGACAACAATAACTCAAGATATGCATATATGAAGAACTCATAATAGTTGAGAAGACTACGCAACTTCAATATACTAGCTTTTACATCTTTTTAGTTCTTAGTTAAAACATTGTATTCTTGGGTTTACTAGTATCATAAAAGATAAAAAGAGATAGAAAACAGTCAAGATGTTGTGTCAAGTACTTGTGGAACATTCGACTGTACATCGTTGGTGGTGAACGAAAGAAAAACCACGACTATTGTAACAAATATCGTTGTGACCCAAGTGAGTGTAGGTACCACACTGGTATACGAACCAATATAATACTCTATGCCTCATTTATTTCTTTTTGCATAATTATTCGTCATTATTATTCTGCTCTAACTCAGTGCCTACAGGAAAAAAAGTCGACTAATATTAAAATTAGTCAACCAAATTTTTTTGGGCACAGTTCGTCCCTCCCCTCTTGTGTTTCAACTGTTGGGATTGTTTAAGTAATTAATGATATATTAATGCTTAAAATGGGTGAATGGGAAATGTAGGAGAAAATGAAATATTTGAGTAATATTTGGGTTTCCCTCCTTAATTGTCCCACATAGGAAGAGGA
>ML245407.1:0-43394 GCA_005239495.1 Nicotiana undulata
CTAAAGTCGTCCATAAACACTTCAAGAAAGTCCTCCACCATGTCGGTGAAGATTTCCATCATAAATCTTTGGAAAGTGGCTGGGGCGTTGCAAAGCCCAAATGGCTTACGAGCAAAGGCAAAAGTGCCATATGGGCAAGTAAAAGTAGTCTTCTCTTGATCCTCCAGGGCGATCAAAATTTGATTATATCCAGAATACCCGTCGAGAAAACAATAGAAGGCCCGACCCGCAAGCCTATCCAACATTTGATCAAGGAATGGTAAAGGAAAATGATCTTTTTGGGTTAGTTTGTTGAGTTTGCGATAATCCATGCAAACCCTCCATCCGGTGATTGTTCTAGTAGGAATGAGCTCATCTTTGTCATTCTTGACCACCGTCATACCACCCTTTTTCGGGACGCATTGGACCGGGGAGATCCAAGCGCTGTCCAAAATCGGGTAGACAACACCCGCATCTAGCCATTTGATTATCTCTTTTTTTACCACCTCTTGCATAGCTTCATTCAATCTTCGTTGATGTTCCACGGAGGGTTTGGAACCATCCTCCAATATAATCTTGTGCATGTAAAAGGCGGGGCTAATACCCCGAATATCCACCAAGGTCCACCCGATTGCTTTCTTCCTCCTCCTTAGCACTTTCAAAGTTGAATCTACCTGCACTTGGGTTAAGCAAAAAGAAAGAATAACTGGTAAAGTACAAGAGGGACCAAGTTATTCATACCTGAGATGAGAAGGAATTGGCTTCAATTCAAGATTCGGAGGTTCTTCAATTGATGGCTTTGTTGGCGGGGTCTTCCTGTTCTCCAAATCCAGGGACAATTTTCTGGGAGTGTAAGAATAGGACCCCATGCCTTTAAGGGCATGGGTTCTCTCAAGAACATCATCTACCATTGAATCCTCATGATTCAATAAGGACAACTTCATAGGGTCATCCAAATTGATCATCGCACTGGCATCATCAATAATAACCTCAGAAATGAGGTCCATAAAAGAGCAAACTTCACTGCTGTTGGGCTGTCTCATGGATTTGCAAACATGGAAGACCACTTTTTCATCACCCACTCTGAATGTGAGTTCTCCCGCTTCAACATCTACCAGGGCCTTCCCCGTAGCAAGGAAAGGCCGCCCCAAGATTATGGGGACTTCAAAATCTACCTCACAGTCGAGGATCACAAAATCTGCCGGCAATATGAACTTTTCCACTCTCACCAAAACATCACCAATGATACCTAGGGGCCTCTTCATTGATCTATCCGCCATTTGCAAGCGCATAGAGGTCGCCCTAGGTTGTCCAATACCCAAGGTCTTGAACACAGAATATGGCATCAAATGTATGCTTGCCCCAAGATCACATAGGGCTTTTGCAAAGTTTGCACTACCAATCGTGCAAGGAATAGTGAAGGCACCCGGGTCTTCAAGTTTTGGCGCCATGGAGTGAACAATAGCACTCACTTGGTGAGTCATTTTGATGGTCTCACACTCCATGGACCATTTTTTTGTCACTAAGTCCTTCATGAACTTAACGTAACCCGGCATCCGCTTCAAAGCTTCCACCAATGGAACATTTATGGTAAGACTTTTCATCATATCAAAGAACTTTTTAAACTGGGTTTCTTGTTTCTGTTTTGCTAATCTCTGAGGATAGGGAGGAGGCGGCCTAGGCAAAGGTGCCTTGGGGGCCACCGGTTCCGGCATGTCAATTATGTGTTCCCTAGATGGGTTCACATTCTTTTCCAAGTCCTCCCCATTTTCATGAATGTCAATTCTTACTTCACCTTCTCTTGGCTCATCTGTAACTTGTTCCACATCAACTGATGATTCTTCTTGAGGCATGTCTTCATCATCAACAATAATCTTCTTTTGCCCCGAAGTACTCGCTACACCACCTTTTCCACTCCTTGTAGTCACCGCCATGGCGTGACCGGTATTGTTATTATTCCCACCCTTGGGGTTCACCACCGTATCACTCGGTAGTGCACCCTTCGGGCGTGTGTTTAAGGCATGTNTTGGCCCATTTGCACTTCGAGATTCCGGATAGAAGTATTGTGGGAGGCCAACTGAGCTTCTGAGTCTGCATTCTTTTTCATCATCTGTTTGAACATGCTCTCTATTCTACCCATGTCGGAGCTTGAAGAACTTTGACCCTGAGATTGATATGGAGAAGGGTTGCTTGGTTGTTGGTACATCGGGGGCCTTTGAAAGCCCGACCCCCGACTACCTTCACCTACTCAATTGTTGTTGTTATTTCTTCCACTCCAACTCTCCTCGTTGTTGTTCCCCCATTGCCTGTCATTATTGTTATTCCATTGACGATCACCACTATTTCCCCAATTTCTACAATTGTTGTTATTCCAGTTTCGTTGCCTTTGATTACCCCAGCTTTGACTATTACCCTGATTTCTCCAACCTTGGTTTTTACCTTGACTATTACCATTCCTTGATAATTGTTGGCATACATGACCTCTTCATCTTGGTCATCAAAATCCTCATCTTGGTCATGACCACTCGGCCCTTGATCACCTTGATATCCACGGCTTTGCCTAGCATTCCCCCGGGGTCTTCTTTGCACATTAACTCCTTCCATAGCATTCACTTGCTTGGCCCCTTGCAATTGTTGGAGTTGGGCCTTATCAAGTTGGTTCATGGTTGTTGTAAGCTCGGCAATTGCTTTCCCTTGTTCCTGGAGGTCCTTGTGGAGGCTACTTATACCGGTTTCCCCTTGAGGCACATTTGCCCTACTTTGCCATGCCGAAGAAGTGTCGTCCATTTCATCTAGAATGTCACATGCCTCCGGGTAGGTAAGCTTCATAAAATTACCCCCGGCCAATTGGTTTAACACACACTGATTCACTGTATTGATTGCCCGGTAGAAGGTTTGTTGTATCATAGCCTCGGTCATGTCATTATTCGGACACTCCTTGACCATGGTCCGATAGCGCTCCCATATTTCATGTAATGGCTCGTTTGGCTCTTGTTTGAATTCCAAAATCTCATCATGAAGAGCCGCCATGTGGCTTGGATAAAAGAACTTGGCAATAAACTTATCCGCAAACTCGTCCCAAGTAGATGTAGAGTGGTTTGGGAGACGCTCCAACCAATCCAATGCCTTTCCTCAAAGTGAAAAGGGGAACAATTGGAGTCTAAGAGCATCCTCTGACACGTTGGTTTGCTAAATCCCCCAACAAGTATCAACGAAGCCCTTGAGGTGCTTGTAGGCATTCTGACGTGCAGCTCCGGTGAAATACCCTCTTTGTTCAAGGAGAGTGAGCATGACATTGGTAATTTGAAAGTTCCCTGCCCGAATTCTCGGCGGGACTATGGCTCTGGCGTACCCCTCGTTTGGTAGGACCCCAGGGGCAACTCTAGGATGTGGAGGTGGCGGAGGGTCTGGGATATCATCTTGGTTGTTGTCATGTCGGCCCCTTTTTGCAGGAGGAGGTTGATTAATTTCCTCCTCTTGGTCATCAAATACCCCCTCCGCCGGGATCACGTTGCCCAGTGGATCAGCCATATTACCTGAATAGTATCAAACAAAAGAGTCAAAAACAGACTCCACAGGAGCTCCTTTAGCCCAAGAGCTATAATAAGTCATTTAGGCCCGTTGCGGCGTACAACCCCATCCCATAACAATAAAGTCTATAAGGCATGTTGCGGCGTGCATTCCTGATTCATATAGGGAATGTTGGCCTCTCCACTGCACTTTCATTGAAGCTATGTTCTTTGATCTCAACTTTCGAACATGCAGGTCCAAAATGGCCACCGACTCCACATCATAAGTCAAATGACCACCCAACTGAACCGTACGGAAATCAAAAACATGAGATGGATCTCCGACATACTTCTGAAGCATGGATACATGAAACTCTGGATGAACCCCCGATAGACTAGGCAACAATGCAAGTTCATAAGCAACCTCTCCAATCCTTTTAAGTATTTCAAAAGGCCCAATATACCTAGGACTAAACTTGCCCTTCTTCCTGAACCTCATACCCTTCATAGGCAAAACTCGGAGTAGTACCTTCCCTCCTACCATGTAAGCAACATCGAAAACCTTTCAGTCATCATAACTCTTCTGTCTAAACCGTGTCATGCGATGTCGATCCTGAATCAATCTAACCTTTTCCAAAGCATCCTGAACTAAATTAGTACCCAACAGCCTAACCTCACGCGGCTCAAACCAACCAACCGGAGACCGACACCGTCTCCCATACAAAGCCTCCTACAGAACCATCTGAATGCTCGATTGGTAGTTATTATTGTAGAAAATTCTGCAAGCGGCAGAAACGTATACCAAGAACCCCCGAAATATATAACATAAGCACGTAGCATATCTTCCTATATCTAAATAGTAAGCTCAGATTGTTCGTCCGTCTGAGGGTGAAACGATGTACTCAACTGAACCTGTGTGCCTAACTCTCACTACAGTGCTCTCCAAAACTGTGGTGTGAACTGCGTGCCCCGATCTGAAATGATAGACACCGGCACACCGTGAAGGCGAACAATCTCGCGGATATAGATCTCAGCCAATCGCTCCGAATAATAAGTAGTACCGACTGAAATAGAATGTGTGGTCTTGGTAAACCGGTCCACAATCACCCAAATAGCATCAAAGTTCATCGAAGTCCATGGGAGTCCAACTACGAAGTCCATGGTAATGCGCTCCCACTTTCACTCCGGAATTTCTAGTCTCTGAAGCAATATGCCCCGTCTTTGATGATCGTACTTCACCTGCTGACAATTTAAACACCGATCTACAAACCCAACTATATTTTTCTTTATCTTTCTCCACCAATAGTGTTGTCTCAAGTCCTGATACATCTTTGCGGCACCTGGATGAATGGAATACTGCGAACCGTGGGCCTCCTCAAGAATCAACTCCCACAGTCCATCTGCATTTGGTACACAAACCCAACCCTACATCCTCAACATCCCATCATCTCCAATAGTAACATCTTTGGCATTTCCGTGCTGAACTGTGTCCTGCAGGACAAGCAAATGGGGATCATCATATTGGTTCTCTATGATGCAGTCATATAAGGAAGACCGAGAAACCACACAAGTTAGAACCCGACCGGGCTCCGAAACCTAAAACCTCACTAACTTGTTGGCCAAAGCCTGAACATCAACTGCAAGAGGTCTCTCACCAACATGAATGAAAGCAAGACTACACATACTCACCGCTTTCTACTCAAGGCATCGTCCACCACACTGGCCTTCCCGGGATGATAAAAAATGGTAATATCATAGTCCTTTAGAAGCTCCAACCATCTCTGTTGTCTCAAATATAGATATTTTTGTTTGAACAAGTGATGGATACTCTAGTGATCTGTAAATACCTCACAAGACACATCATAGAGTTAGTGCCTCCAAATCTTCAATGCATGAACGATGGCTGCCAATTGTAAATCATGAACAAGGTAGTTCTTTTCATGTGGCTTCAACTAGCGTGAAGCATGAGTAATTACTCTACCCTCCTGCATTAAGACACTTCCAATACCGATCCGAGAAACATCACAATACAGTGTATAAGAGCCTGAAGTTGAAGGCAAAACTAGAACTAGAGCGATAGTCAAGGAAGTCTCACATTCATCCGACCACCTGAATGGAGCACCTTTCTAGGTCATTTTGGTAAAGGGCGATGCAATTGATGAGAAGACCTCAATAAAGAGACGATAATACCCAGCCAAGCCGAGAAAACTCTGAATCTCAATAGTTGAAGATGGCATGGGCCAACTCTGAAACTGCCTCTATCTTCTTCGAATCTACCTGAATCCCCTCACCAAACACCTATGCCCTAAGAACGCCACCGAAATAAGCCAGACCTCACACTTGGAGAACTTGGCATAAAATTTCTCCTCCCTCAACCTCTGTAATACAATACTCAAGTGTTGTGCATGATCCTCCTGGCTACGTGAGTACACCAGGATATCATCAATAAATACTACAACAAATGAATCAAGATATGACTGAAATATATTATTCATCAAGTGCATGAACACTACTCGGGCGTTGGTCCACCCAAAAGACATCACAAGAAATTCATAGTGACCATAACGGGTCCTGAATGTTGTCTTTAAAATATCTGATTCTAAAATCTTTAACTGGTGATACCCAGACCTCAAATCAATCTTGGAGAACACCCTCGCTCCTTGAAGATGGTCAAATAAATCATCAATACGTGGCAAAGAATATTTGTTTTTGATTGTAACTTTGTTCAACTGCCTGTAGTCTACGCACATCCGTATAGTACCATCTTTCTTTTCACAAATAGAACTAGTGCACCCAAGGCGACACACTAGGCCTAATAAACCCCTTATCAAGAAGTTCCTAAAGTTGCTCTTTCAATTTTTTCAAGTCAGCTTGTGCCATACAATATGGAGGGATAGAAATGGACTGAGTGCCCAGCACCAAGTCAATACCAAAGTCAATATCCCTATCGGGTGGTATACCCAGAAGGTCTGCAGGAAATACATCCGAAAAGTCTTGCACTACTGGTACAGAATCAATAGTAGGAGTGTATGTATCAACATCTCTCACAAAGGCAAAATATAACAAACACCCCTTCCCAACCATCTGTTGGGCCTTCAAATAAGAAATTACCCTATTGTGAACATAATCTAGAGACCCTCTCCACTTGACCCTCGGCAACCCGGCATCGCTAATGTCACGGTTTTAGCGTGACAATCCAAAATAGCATGACATGGAGACAACCAATCCAAACCCAAGATTACATCGAAAACAACCATATTAAGAAATAAGATATCAAATCTAGTCTCCAGTTCCCCAATAGTCACTACACATAACCGATATACACAGTCCACAACAATAGTATCACCCACGGACGTGGATACATGAACATATGAGACTAAGGACTCACGGGGTATATCTAGATAACATGCAAAATATGATGATACATAAAAATATGTGGAACTAGGGTCAAATAATATAGAAGCTTACTTATGGCATACTAAGACAATGCATGTGATCATAGTTTCTGAAGCAACGACATCTAACCTGGAAGGGATAGCATAGAATCGAGCCTGACCGCCACCTGATCGACCTCCCCCTTTAGGGCGACCTCTGGCTGACTGAGCCCCACCCCGAGCTGGTTGGGCGGGTGGCGTAGCAGCTAGTGCAGGAGTTGTAGCCTGACTCCTATGTTGAACTGGACCTTGAGAAAGGCGGGGACAATATTTCCTCACATGACCCGCCTCTCCAGACTCATAGTAATCCTTTTCAAAAAATGGCTGCATGTTCTGATGCGGACCTCAAGAGCCGGAATAACTACCAAAAGAACCTGGTACCGATGAACCCTGAACTGATAGTGCACGAGTTAAAATCTTAGTTGGAAGTGCACTAAGAGAAGGTGGAACCGGTCGAGCATTAAATGCACCATGGCTAGCTGATGTGCCACGACAAACTGGACGAGCCACCTGAGCAGGCCTATAAGGATGACCCATGTTGTGATAGGGTTGTCTCCCAAAAGGAACACCGCTGGAATTACCCAGACAACGAGACCTTTTCGCCTCCCTCTCCTCATGCTAGTGAAAACGGACAATCTCTATCCGCCGAGAACTATCAACCACCTCGTCGAATTTAGCACCTGCTACATTCCCCAGAGTCATAACATAATGGAACTGCTAGTTGAGGCCATTAATGAACCTCTTGATCTTCTCCCTCTTAGTGGGAACCAACCAAACTGCATGACAAGCCAATTCTAAAAACCGCATCTCATACTGGGTCAACGACATGTCCTCTTAACGTAAATGCTCGAACTGCCTGCGCAGCTCCTCTTTGAGGGTCTGTGGCACAAACTTCTCCAGGAATAATACGGAGAACTCATTCCATGAAAGTGGTGTTGCACCAACTAGTCTGATCCTCTCATAAGTCTCCCACCATCTGAAGGTTGCCCCAGTCAGCTGAAAAGTAGTAAATGAGACCCTACTAGTCTCTAGAATACCCATTGTATGAAGAATCCTCCTCTGACTCAGTTCCACTGAATGATGGAGGATGGAGTCTCCCAAATCTCTCTAGTCTATTCTGCTCCTCATCATTCATAATAGGACCCACCTAGGCTTGAGCAGCTGCAGCAGGCTAGACTGGACCTGATACCTAAAGTCCCTGCACCACTTACTCTGGAGTATGGGCGATAGGGGTATGTGTACCTCACCCGGCCTGAGACGTGGCTGGTGCGGCCTGAGCTGAAACCACCTGAGCAAGGCTAGTGCAAACAATAATTATCTGGTCCAAAGCCTCCTGAAGGCCTCGAATCATAATAGGCATAGCTGGTGCCTGAGTTGGTCCCGCCGGCTCAACTATATCTGGAACCTGCTCCTGAGCTGGAGCAACTAGTGGTTCTATAGGTGATGCTCTAACTATTGTACGAGCTACACCTCGGCCTCTACCATGGCCCCGACCTCTCGTGGCCCTAACTAGTAGCACTGGTGGTTGGTAGTCCGATCTGGTACGTGTACTCACCATCTGTGAGAGGATAAAATACACAAATTCAGTTTCCGGAATCAACAAATTCGCACGATAGAATATAAGAAAGTGAAATTTTCCTAAGGGTTCAGCAGCCTCTTGAAGATAAGTACAAACATCTCCATATCGATCCGAAAGACTCTACTAAACCTGCTCATAAATCGTGATACCTATGTAACCTAGGCTCCAATACCAACTTGTCACGATCCAAAATCTCAAATGTCGTGATGGCGCCTATCTTAATACTAGGCAAGCCGACAACCTCAATAAACCACAAATTCCTTTATGTTTGAAAAAACAATAATTAAATTTAAGAGTAAAATCCCACAATTTTTTATGCAAAATACTGTCTATATACAATACAATCCAAAAAACCCAGTATCACAAAATACATGAGCATCTAAATGACAACACATTTTGACTGATAAAATACTGTCTAAAAATATAGAACAGTAGAAATAACTGAAAGGGAAAAAGAGTCAAGGTTTGTGGACGACAAGCAGCTACCTCGATAGTCTCCGACAGATAAATCTCCAAATCTAGCAATCATCGTTACTGAAGTACCTAGATCTGCACACGAAGTGCAGAGTGTAGTATGAGTACAACTAACCCAATGTACTCATTAAGTAACAAGACTAACCTTTGAACTGAAAGAAGTGACGAGCTCAATAATTACAGTCCAATCATATAAGCTAATAGTATAGAAATGTAGGCATGCTTTGAAGTTCAACAATTAAACTCAATACAAGAAAAATAGATTAAATCTGAATGATATGAGGAATATGACATCCCTACGTCTACATGCCATTGTACATGTCATATGTGATGCAATATAATGAAAGCCTCTTGTACTCAACATAATATCAACAATTACAGTCCAATATGGCCTGCTGCGACATGCAGTTCGATACCATAAATATCCTCACAACTGGATGAACATGACTGAGTATGAACTTTACATTTTTAAAACAATTCATTCAACAACAATACGACCCATGTGGGTCCTAAAATATTTGCACATAGCCTAAACATGATCTTTAATACGAGTCTCAGCTCAAATTTCTCTAACACGTAGAGGATATGTGGATAACGACATCATTATTTGGTTATGCTACTCCACGGAAATAATTAAGTCACAATTTCTATGGTGCACGCCCACTCGCCCATCACCTAGTATGTGCGTCACCTCCAAACAATTCATATAATACATAATTCAGGGGTCCATACCCTTAGAACTAAGTTTTGAAGTGTTACTTACCTCAAAATGTGAAAATATTCTATTCCAGTAAGCCCTTGCCTCGCGAATCGGCCTACGAATGCCTCGCGAATCGGCCTACGAATGCCTCGAATTTATTCATAATTAATTCGATACTATCGACACAAATTATAGGAATCAATTCCATATGAAAATACTAAATTTCCCAATTAAATTCGAAAATCCACCAAAACATCAACAGTGGGGCCCGCATCTCGGAACTGACAAAAGTTACAAAATGTGAACGCCAATTCAACACGAGTCCAACTATATCAAATTTACCAAATTCTGACATCAACTCGACCTTCAAATCTTAAATTCTTATTTTGAAATCTCTATGTCCATATTCTCGAATTACACCTCACAAACACGTAATCTAGTCGGAATACTCGATGATAATTCAATAATCGACTAAAAATTGTCACAAGTGACTTACCTCAAGATTTTCCCTGAATTCTCTCTGAAACATTGTCCCAAACCGTGCTTGAAAGGTTCAAAATGACAAAAATGTCGGAACCCTTCTGTTTTTTATAATATGCCCAGTGCTTTCGCACCTTCGGCTCATTTAGTCGCAATTGCGGTATTGCATGTGCGAGAGATCTATCGCTTATGCAGTTTTCCAAGGCTCCACTGCCTCTGATTCTGCGACCGTGCTTCCGATTCTGCGAACTCGTTCTGCGAGAAGCAGTCCGCTGGGCACCTGCGCTTCTACGGCTCCTCGTCCGCATCAGCAATCATGCAGGTGCAGAAGTTTCCCTCGCACCTGCAACTGCTGCCCCACTCTCCCCTTTCCGCTTCTACGAGCTCGCACCTGTGAGCAAAACTCCACAGGTGCGATTGCACCAGAAGGCAGAATCTCCAGAATTGCTCGAAGTCCAAATTTCGATCAGTTAACTATTCGGAATCCACCTGAGGCCCCCGGACCTCAACCAATTATACCAATAACTCCCAAAACATCATACAGACTTATCTGAATCCTCAAAATAAATAAAACGACGCTAAAAACACCAATTCCATCACAATTCTAGCCTAATGAAATCTAACGAGTTCCAACTTCTATATTCGATGCCGAAACATAATCAAGTCCGATTGATTTCAAATTTCGCACACAAGTCACAAATGACATAATGGACCTATGAAAATTTACAGAATTGGATTCTGATCCCTAAATCAATAAAGTCAACTCCCGGTTAAACTTCCAAACCTTCCATTTCCTAATTTTGTCATTTCAAGCCAAAATCAAGTACGAACTTCCAAATAAATATCCAAACACATTCCTAAGTCAAAATCATCACACTAAGCTATTAGAATCATCAAAACTCTATTCCGAGATCGTTTACACATAATTCAACATCTGTCAACTAATTCTGACTTAAGATTTAAATCTAGGAACTAATTGTTAGAATCTGGTTTTAATGATGCAAATAATATATATTTATATATATATATATATATATATTATTTCTAGGTATCTCTCGAGCATAAAAGAACAAGATCACCGGCATCCAAAGAATGTGGATTCGGCATTCTGATTTTCATATTGATCTCAACCATGCTCGGGAAATCCTTTTCAAGTCTTCTCCAGGAAGATTGACTCGACAAATAAAGCACTGAATTGGCGAACTATTTCAGAATATAGAAATGCCGAAAACGAAGAAGGCCAATTTGCTCTTGAACAGAGTTGGTCTGCTGATAAGAAAATTCCGTTAGATTCGGCCAAGAGTAACCTTGAAAAACTTCTGCTTTACGAAGAAAGATAGAGAATAAGCACCTTGAACNGCTCCTGCCACCTCTTGGCAAATTAGGCTGATGGGCAAGCCCACTCCTGTCGCAATGGTGTGGGGCATCAGAGGCTGTTACCCCGTGGCCAACTCGAAGGGGCTGAAGTTCGACGCCTTCGAAATAATTTTATTTTTCCTTTTAAAACTTTTAGAGTTATAAAATATTTCTTTTTGAATTTTCCAATTTTTTTCGAGTTCCTTCAAAATGGGCTAAAAAAAGGAAGGGCGTTTTCGGGGAGAACCAAAGGGAAGTTCAGCTTCCATTCCCCAAACTGTTAAAAAACAAAAATCATCTTTTTGTTTTTTCTTTTTCATTAGCTCTCCACGGGAGGAGTATAGTTTAGATATATGCCAAGGTTTCAGACAAAAAGGAAATGCGAAAAAATGCATATACTAGTAAGGCAAGGTGATTGTTCGTTGACAACATTGGGGCGTAGCGAATTGACTATTGGGATCTCTTTAGCTTTAGTATGACTATTACTATAGGCGCTGGAGTCAGCTTGTCTGAGTATGTAAACTATGTGGTGGATACGATAACAAATAAGCCTTCTACATCAGCCAATTCTTCTTCCATGACGGACTTCAATGAAGAAAGATTTTTTGATTTCCCGTTCATCGTATCGACCGACCCAGACCCCGTACCTGTCCCCAATGGGGACCATCCTTTTGTTGCGGTATGCTCCTCAGATTTACGGATTCGCAGGAGGCCTCAGGCCCTACTTAGTTTCGCAAGCCTATCCAAAATCGAGGATATTGCAGAAGAATAAATGAAGCAGACTGAATCTAGTACAATCCTTATGGTATCCAAAACTAAGGAAACAAATAAAGGCTGATGGAGTAGATTGCGAAAAAAAATAAAGGAATCAAGCAATCAACGACACCAAGAATATCTCACGCGACCAATTCTGAAAAGCCCAATATCCTAGGAAGATTTTCAGCTCCATCTAAGAAAGCATTCAACGTATCCTCTTCTACCCTAGCCATTGCAGAACATCCTTATTCTTGGAAAGAATCAATATCTTTCCAAGGATCAAATCTCTTGGGTTGGCAGCGCCTTTTCAGCAGTCAGATCTTACTTATATATATACACTCTCTTGTACATTAGGAAGATATACTTTGATCGAACCAATTACCATCCCTTTGTTCTACTACATTCAAACATTGTATCTTCTAACAGATCTGTTGTGTAACAAGTTATAGAAGAAAGAGAGAAAACCACTGGTGAGGCATTGTATCAAAAAGAAATCGAGAGTCACTGAAAGATAGCCATAGGTGTAAACTACACCATCTCTGTATTCTCGAAGAACATCATTCACTGAAAGAGAACACCCTTGCAACCCAAGGGGACTGGACTAGGATTCACATTGAATCCGAACCAGTATAAAAATTCCGGTGTATTTAGTTCTTGCACTTTTATTACTGTCTTTACTTTCTGTTGTGTTATTACTTCGCATCCATCTCTAGTTGACTAATTACATAACTATTCAACTAGTAAAATAATTAAAAATAGTCAATTCACCCCCCCTCCCCCCTCTTGTACTTTCAATTGGTATCAGAGCCTCGCTCACATTTTATTTTTGCTTAAACAACTTATGAGAAAAGATCATGGCCAACCAAGTCATTGTTGGAGCACTTTTCCAGGAAGGAACATCCCAAGTGAGGCCACCCTACTTCAACAGTCAACACTTCTCTCACTGGAAAGTGCGCATGGAAATTTACGCAAAATTCTATGATGTCAAGGTTTGGAGAGTCATTGAAAAGGAAAACTACCCACTACTAGTTGCCGCTACAGCTCAACCCCCCGTTAATCTTGAAGACATTGATGCATACACTGAAGAACAAATGGCTATTATGCAAGTTAATGCAAAAACAAGAAACTTGCTTTACAATGCTATTAGTGGTGAAGAATATGAGAAGATATCCAGCTGTGATACGACTAAGGAGATGTGGGATAAACTTGAAGTCATCTATGAAGGAACAATCAAGGTAAAAGAAACTCACATCAACATGTTGGTGCACGACTATGAACTATTTCAGATGAAAGAAGGAGAATCCATCGAAGAAATATTCACCAGATTCAGCAAAATTATAAGTGATCTAAAGGCATTTGGAAAACCATACTCCAGTGGTGACCAAGTAAGAAAAATCCCGAGAAGTCTACCTACCACATGGCAAACAAAAGTCGTCACTCTTGAGTCTCAAGATCTGAATAAAATGTCAGATGATGAACTTCGAGGAGAAATCATAGCTTTTGAAAAGTCCCATCTGAAGAAAACTACCCAAGAAGAAAAGAAGAAGATTGTAGCCTTCAAGGCTACAACTGATAGAGCAGAAAGCGATATAGATGATTATCCAGAAGCTCTCAAAGAAAAAAATTGCTCTAATATCAAGAAATATGGACGGACTGATGAGGAGATACAGAAACACCAAAAAAGGAAGATTCTCATCCAGGCGTACCAGGCAATATGGAGAACATGATAAAAATGATGGAAAATGCTATGAATGCGGAAGATTTGGACACATTCAAGCTGAATGCCCCGAACTCAAAAGAAAAGTCTCCAGAGGATTCAACAAGAATAAATCATTTGGAAGCTGGAGTGATGAAGACAGTTCAGAACATGAAGAAGTATCCAACATGTGTTTCATGACAATTCTTGAAAATTACATGAAGAAAATTTCTGGATATGGACAGACGAACATGACTCTGACAATGAAGAAAAAGATGAAAATGAAAACTGTTTCATGGCTCGAGGTGAAACAAGTGAGGTAAGACCTTATAACTGTGACAGATGTAATGAATTGCAGGATATTCTTGATCTCACCTTAAAAGAATCACAAAAATTGTTTGATGAGATAAAAAGACTAAATAGAGAAATAAGAGACTGGAAACTCAAATTTGATTTATGTGAAATTGGAAAGGATGAACTTCAGGATGAGTATGTGGATTACTTGTGCAGCTTAACCACGTGCGCAAATCCACCGGTTATAGTTCTATTAGGTCTAGTCAGACATCTTATAAGTCGACTAGAAAAGGACCTTCCAGAACAGAGTCAACTAGTTCTGACTCAAGTGGGAAATCCATAACTAGATCAAGCCCCAAATGTCATTATTGCAATAAAAGTGGACATAAGTATTCCTTTTGTCGCTTTCGTAAATCAAATGTGTCAGGATAGGTTTGGAAACCCAAGAACAATCATGAACCTAGCAACGCTAACCCAAAAAGACCCAAGCAGACTTGGGTACCTAAGAAAAGATAATCATCATGTTTTGCAGGAACACCACAGAAGAAGTCGCAAAGGAAAATGGTATTTGGACAGTGCGTGTTCCAGTCACATGACAGGTGACAAGAACCTGTTTAAAGAAATTACAAAAATTGATGGAGCAAATGTAAAATTTGGTGATGACTCAAAAGGAAAGATAGTTGGTACCAGAACTATTCCGTTCGAAAACAATTGTGATATCACTGAAGTGTATCTTGTGGATGGACTCAACTACAATCTCCTCAGTATAAGCCAGTTGTGCGAGTCAGGATACGAGGTAAAATTTAAGAAAACAGGATGTGCCATCAAGGACGAATCAGGTAAAACAGTTCTTCCAGGTAAAATGTATGGTAATGTTTACATCCTTGATGGTTTTGAAAATATAGATGGTCATTTATGCTTAACTTCTATTTCTGACGATCCTTGGCTTTGGCATAAGAAACTTGGTCACGCAAGTATGCATTTGATAGAAAAGCTTTCCAAACGAGAACTGGTTATTGGTTTACCCAAATTAAATTTTTCTACAAATCATGTGTGTGATGCATGTCAAAATGGTAAACAAACTAGAAATTCTTTCAAAAGCAAAGATATTGTCTCTACTTCAAAGCCTTTATAATTATTACATATGGATTTGTTTGGGCCTACTAGAACTGCTAGCATTGGAGGTAAAAGATATGCTTTTTTTATTGTCGATGATTACTCACGTTTCACTTGGGTGATTTTTCTGTCTCACAAGGATGAAGCCTTGAAATTTTTTGAGATCTTCTGTAAAAGGGTTGAGAGAGAAAAGGGATCTCTCATCACCACTGTGCAAAGTGATCATGGAGGAGAATTTGAAAGTCGAGCTTTTGAAGACTTCTACAATGATCAAGGATATACTCACAACTTCTCTGCACCTAGATCCCCTCAACAAAATGGAGTGGTTGAACGAAAAAATAGAACTCTACAGGATATGGCCAGAACCATGATGTTAGAACATTCACTGCCAAATCACTTCTGGGCGGAAGGTGTAAGTACTTCTTGTCACATTCTAAACAGATGCCTCATTTGACCTATCCTGAAGAAAACTCCATATGAGCTATGGAAAGGTAAGCGTCCAAACGTAAGCTATTTCCATCCTTTTGGAAGTAAATGTTTCATTCACAATAATGGTAAGGACAATCTTGGAAAATTTGATCCATTAAGTGATGAAGGTATTTTTCTTGGTTACTCATTAAATAGAAGATCCTTTAGAGTGTATAATAAATGCACCCTGTGTGTTGAGGAATCTGTGCATGTTGTTTTTTATGAGAGTAACACTCTGGCCGAGAAAGAATTTGATGTAGGTGATGATGAACAAATGCATAAATCTCAAGAGGCTAACCAACCTCAAGAGTCAACTAGTAAATTTGTCAACATTGAAGAGTCGACTAATGTGATCAACAATAGTCAACTTGAAGAATCAAAGGAATCAATTACTTCTGTTGCTCGTCTAAATGAGTGGAAGAATGAGTCTGAGTATCCTCAAAAGTTCATTATTGGCGATCTGAACGAAGGGATGAAACCAAGAGGAGCCCTCAAAAAGAAGGCCAACATAGCCCTGATATCTCAAATTGACCCAAAGAAAATTGAAGAGGCCCTGAAAGATTCAAGTTGGGTGCAAGCCATGCATGAAGAACTTGATCAATTTGATAAAAATCAAGTATGGAAACAGACACCCAAGCTTGCAAATGCTCAAGTTATTGGAACAAAATGGGTTTTCAGAAACAAGTTGAATGAGGAAGGAAAGGTTATCAGAAACAAAGCTAGATTAGTCGCTCAAGGATACTCACAGCAGGAAGGAGTCGACTACGACGAAACTTTTGCTCCTGTAGCTCGATTGGAATCTATAAGAATTCTTCTGGCATATGCTTTGTTCAAAAGATTCAGACTATTCCAGATGGATGTTAAGAGTGCGTTTCTAAACGGGTTCATTGAAGAAGAACTGTATGTGAAGCAATCCCCTGGTTATGAGGATTAAAAATTTTCCTATCATGTGTTTAAGTTGATCAAAGCACTATATGGCCTAAAACAAGCTCCAAGAGCATGGTACGAACGTCTCAACTCATTTCTCATTGACAATGGATTCACAAGAGGTAAAGTAGATACTACCTTGTTCATAAAAAGATCATCTGAAGGTAATCTCATTATTCAAGTTTATGTTGAAGATATTATTTTTGGTAGTACTAATCCTCTTATGTGCAAGGAATTTTCTGATCTTATGCAAAGTGAACTAGAAATGAGTATGATGGGAGAACTAACGTTCTTTCTTGGGCTACAAATTCAACAATCTGAAGAAGGGATCTTCATATGTCAAGCCAAGTACACCAAGGAACTAATTCAAAAATTTGGTATGGAAAATGCAAAAGCTATTAGCAGTCCTATGAGTCCTTCAACTAATCTCTATAAAGATGAACATGGAACGTCTGTTGATGAGACTAAATATCGAGGAATGATTGTCTCTCTTCTTTATCTAACTGTCAGTCAACCGGATATCATGTTTAGTGTATGTAAATGTGCCAGGTTCCTGTCAGCTCCAAAGGAGTCTCATATGACAGCTGTCAAGAGAATCATTCGATATCTCATTGGAACTACCTCATATGGATTATCGTATCCTCATTCTAACACCTTCAAATTAGAAGTATTCTCAGATGTTGATCTTGAAGGTGACAAGGAAGATAGTAAAAGTACAAGTGGAACATGTCAATTTCTTGGCAAAGCTTTAGTATCGCGGAATAATAAGAAACAAGGATCAGTCGCACTATCCACAACTGAAGCTGAATATATAACTATTGGACAATGTTGTACTCAGTTACTTTGGATGTCACATCAACTCGGTGACTATGAACTTTCTTTTAAACTTATTCAAATTTGTTGTGATAACTCTAGCACTATTTGTCTTTCTAAAAATCATGCGCATCATTCTAGAGCAAAGCATATAGAGATTAAACATCATTTCATTAGAGATCATGTACTCAAGGGAAATATTGAAATAGCGTTTGTAGGAACTAATGATCAATTAGCTGATATTTTCACTAAGCCCCTATTAGAAGAAAGATTATGCTTTTTAAGAAAACTTCTTGGAATAATATGCATTAGAAATAAAACTTAGGACCAATATGTCATTATCTGACTTATGTGTGCTAAAAGTTTTTATTTTTTTGTAATCATTTACTGCGCCTCTGATTTCTCTCCTTTTTCCTCTTTTTCACATCAGTTGCAGAGTTCAAAGAAAGAAACCCAATCACCGCGTCCTCTCACCTGAAAACATTTCTTTTTCTGCACTCAGCCGTCAGAAAATGCCTTCTTAATGCCTTAGTCCCTTTTCAATAAATTTTCATCTTGTCCAAGTAGAAAGCCCTCTCAGAAACCCTCTCTTCCAAGACTCTATTCTACCCTAAAACTCCCTCTGCCTCTACCAAAAAAAGCACCCGTTCTCGAACCAAAACCCCCGTTCAACCTCCTAAGCAAGTGGACCTAGGGTCCGAACAATCTGAAGGATTTGCCTCTTCTCAGGCGGATTTTTCTGATCATTCTCAACCTTTAGGAGAAAAAAGCCTTAGGGAAACGGCCAATGGAAGAAGCCCCTATTTCGCGTACTCCAAAGAAATCTAAAATCGATCTTTCCAGTGCCCTAGAATCTGACCTAAACTTCTAGGATTCCCAAAATAGAGAGTTCTTTGTCGCCTTGAAGGAAAAACCTATTGCCCATGGGAGGATAGTCAATCTTGATGATATGGAAGCCTCAATTGCAAGGTAAAAGACCTCTTTGTTTATCAGGGTTGGTCTAAGTTTTTCTCTGTTCCTGTGCCCAAGGTTTATGAACCCCTTGTCAGAATGTTCTATGCAAATCTTCGGTCTAGTAAGCCTGATAGGCTGGAATCCTTAGTGCTAGGGAAACGTATTTTCCTTGACTGTGCTTTATTTGACTCAATTTTTCAGTGTAAGTGCTCTGGTTTTCCTATGCTTTTTAAAAATTCATGGCCTGACGATCTTGAAATTTCTTTTGATCAAGCAAAAAGATGCATTTCTTAGAATCCCTCTGATTCCCTTCCAAACCAATTAGCCCCTAGTGATGTGAGTTTCGAAACCCATGTTCTATCCCATATCGTTGCTACCTCTCTGCTTCCTCGCACTGGATCCTTCTCCACTTTCTCTCTTAGGGACACATTCTTTGTCTACTGCCTTGTGACTAAACTCAAAGTTAAGCTATCCTCCTGGGTTATTAATTTCATGATTGAGAGTGCTGAAGACCCCACCACTCTGCCTTATGGTCTGGCCATTACCCACATTTTGGTAGCCCACAATATTCCTCTCTCTGACTATCCATCTATCATGTTTTCCAAATCTTACAATTCTAGAGCCTTCGTCAGTATGGGTTATGTGTGTATTCAAGGGTCATGGGTAAAGAAACATGAGAATGAAGTCAAGCCTGCCCAAATCGAATCTAAATCCAAACCCTTTGTCTCCCCTACTAGCCACAGTGATCCTGATTTGGCTGAAAAGCTTCAGTTCATTAGCTCTTAACTAGCTGAGACTAAGGATATCCTCTCTGACACTCAGTCTACTGTTGATGACATCCATATCATCTCCAAGGAAACAGGATCTGATGTTTCTAATTCGAATTGCAGTTCTCAGGGTCAGGGAGAATGCTGTCAAAGCATTCAAGGAGATTCATGACAGGTTTAATGGAATGAGCATCTCAGCCACAACCAGCTTTGATCAGATGAAGGATGCGATTTGCAATACTCTCACATACTTTCTGCGCCGCTAATTTGGATGTTTCAGATAATTTTTTTTGTTTTGTTTTCATAATTTTTGTGTGCTTGGACTGGGTCATCAGTCGATGGATGTTTTAAAACTATGACTGCTTTTATCAATCATATTTTGGTTTGCATTCCCTCTTTGCTGATGTCAAAAGGGGGAGAAAAGAATATGTATGTAATAACACAGGTACAGTTTTTCGGGACAAGTCGACTCTAGCAAAATTGCAAGTTGTGCATACAGATCAAGTCGACTACAACAATTTTTGAGGGGGATCAAGATCGAGTCAACTATATCAACTATTGAGGGGGAGCAGAACCACTTGACTATCATATACAAGGAAGTCAACTGATGTTTTTACATATATTATTTTGTCATCATCAAAAAGGGGGAGATTGTTAGAATCTGATTTTAATGATGCATAATATATATATATATATATATATATATATATATATATATATATATATATATATATATGTTGTGTGTAGGTACCTCTCGAGAATAAAAGAACAAGATCACTGGAAAATCCAAAATCGAGGATATTGCGGAAGAATAAATGAAGCAGACTGAATCTAGTACGATCCTTATGGTATCCAAAACTAAGGAAACAAATAAAGGCTGATGGAGTAGATTGCGGAAAGAATAGAGGAATCAAGTAATCAACGACACCAAGAATATCTCACGCGGCCAATTCTGGAAAGCCCAAGAATCTAGGAAGATTTTCAGCGCCATCTAAGGAAGCATTGAATGTATCCTCTTCTGCCCTAGCCGTTGCGGAACATCCTTATTCTTGGAAAGAATCAATCTCTTTCCAAGGATCAAATCTCTTGGGTTGGCAGTGCCTCTTCAGCAGTCAGAGCTTACTCATATATATACACTCTCTTGTACATTAGGAAGATATACTTTGATCGAACCAATTACCCTCTTTTTTTCCTACTACATTCAAACATTGTAGCTTCTAACAGATCTGTTGTGTAACAAGTTAGAGAAGAAAGAGAGAAAACCACTGGTGAGGCATTGTATCAAAAAGAAATCGAGAGTCACTGAAAGATAGCCATAGGTGTAAACTACACCATCTTTGTATTCTCGAAGAACATCATTCATTGAAAGAGATAACCCTTGCAATCCAAGGGGACTGGACTAGCATTCACATTGAATCCGAACCAGTATAAAAATTCCGGTGTCTTTAGTTCCTGCACTTTTTTTACTGTCTTTACTTTTTGCTGTGTTATTACTTCGCATCCATCTCTGGTCGACTAATTACATAAATAGTCAACTATTAAAATAATTAAATATAGTCAATTCACCCCCTCTTGTACTTTCACTTAGTGTTCCAATTCATTTCGAAACTTCCCCGACAAATCACATAATCACAATTGAGCATAAAATATTATGTAAATGAGGAAATTAGACTGTAATACTAAAAACAATCAGTCGGGTCGTTACAGTACAATAATAATCTTGCTTGATATAATATAATACCATATGGTGGCTCTAGATCAGAAGACTGATATGGATAAGTTTTTACCAATTATATTTTTTTACCCCATCTAAAATAAAACCATCCAACTTTACAAACCAAATGCATTTCTTGGCATAGTATCGATCGTTCTCTATACATTTGTATACTCTTTCGTTAAATACCAGAAAAAAAGTTTCTTTTGGAGTCCACAAGAAATGACAGGAGAGAGTAAGAGGCCACATGAAAGGATCCCTATGCAATGTGTAGTTGAAACTTTGGCCAACGGTAAGGTTATGATATCCAAGATCGTCATCTTTAGATTGACAACGAACTGTTAATGGGACAGAATTATTAGGTAATGCACTAAATATTGAAACCAAATAAGAATTCTTCAGAAATTCTGCTGAAGCTTCCATTTGAAGAAAATATAAGAGGACTACAATAAAGATTGTTTTGATAAGTGAATCACTCATTTTGAGAAAATTAAAGTAAGTTTACTATGTAGGAATTAACAAAGATGGATCTATTTATATGCATAAATAATGGGATATTAGATGAATAAATCTAATTTAAAGATTATGATAAATCCATGTTCAGATTATAGTGATTAACCACTAATTAATAAAGCATATTCTATAAGAATGTCTTTTACTCTTTTACCCTTGGAATTAAATTAAGATTTTCTTATTAAAATACTTAAATATCCTTAATTAAAATCAAGAAAGCGAGGTTAATGTTACTTATTAATCTCAAGGGGCAAGGCGTTTTAAAATGTAACTTAGGGAAGATCATGATTTAATGGTGATTATATATACCATACTTGCAATATTCTACGATAGTGTAATGACCCGATCGGTCGTTTTGAGCATTGGTACTTCGCTCGGTAGTTTGAGGGCATGAGTAGCTCTGTATGATGTATTAGGACTTGTGTTAATCGTCGATTTTGGTTTTCAGGTTATTCGAAATCGATTTGGAAGAATGGAATTCATGATTGAAGCTTTAAGTTAGAAGAGTTGACCAAGTTTGACTTTTTGTATTTGATCTCGGATTGGAGTTTTAATGGTTTAGTTAGATCTGGATGTTGATATTAGACTCGTTCGAAATCCCGAATTTGCATTTGAATGTTTCTAGAAGGTTTCGGCGCACATTGGCGAAAATTGGAAATTTGAAGGTTTGGAAAGTTCAAAAGTTTGACCGAGAGTTGACTTTGATGATATCAGATTCGAATTATGGTTCCCGGAATTGAAATAGCTTCTTTATGTCATTTGGGACTTTTGTGCGAAATTTGGGTTCATTCCGGGTTGATTTGATATGTTTAGGTGCGAGTTTCGGAAATTGAAAGTCCAAAGTTTAGTTAAGTTCGAATTGAGGTACGACTCGTCGTTTCGATGTTGTTATGTGATTTGAGGCCTCGATTAATTTTATGTTATATTATGGGACTTGTTGGTATGTTCGGACGGGGTCTCGGGGGCTCGGGTGAGTTTCGGATAGGATTTGGTTGTGTTGCGCTCAATTTTTTTATGTTTCGATGTCGTTTCTCAAGCATAAATGGTACCACATTAAGCAAATGAGCTCCAATTTTTGTTTTAATTGCAGCATTAAATCTGTATCGTAATTTTGGAACTATAGCAACTGGAATCATCAAGTTTCGACATCGTACGAGGAATTTATGATCATTTTACTAAGAATTTGATTGCTAGATTTTTTTGAAATTAATTACGAAATTGCCACTGAATTCGTTTTTTAAAATCTGCACTATTTGCAAATAGTGAAACAAACATATCTCCTTCATTATAAGGTCAAATGGAGTGATTCAAAAGTCTAACTTGATTGGAATGTCACTAGGAATCCATTGAAGACATCAAAAGTGAGTTCCTGGATCGTTTGACATGAGAAACGAGGCAGAACAACTGGGTGAAAGCATATAAAAGAGTTTATTCATTTGGCCATATTTTGAGTTGTGAAGCTCGGATTTTAACGATTTTTGAAGCAATCTTCACCACAAAGATTGGGGTAAGTGTTCTCTATTCATTATTTTTATTATATGTCATGAATGTATCTTCGTTTTTGGTAATTGGTTGATGATTTAAAAAGTGAGATTTGGTTTTGTCTAAAATTTCATAAATTGAACTTGCGTTTTGAATATCAATTTGGAGTTTGAGTGAAACCAGTATGGTTGGACTCGTAATTGAATGTGTTTCTGGATTTTATAAATTTCCTCGAGTTCCGGGGCGCGAGCTCGGGTTGGACTTTTTGGTTATTTTGGGTTTTTCAGTAAAGATTCGACCTTTATCGATTGGATTTGATTCATTTAGCATTATTTGATGTATTTGAGTTGTTTTTGGCTAGTTTCGAGCTATTCGGAGACGGTACACGCGGGATGGCATTTCTGGAGCATCGTCTGGCTTGCTCGATGTTGGATTTGGCTTGTTCGAGGTAAGTAACACTTCTAAACTTGGTGCTGAGGGTGTGAAGCACCTAATTAAGTGTTATGTTATTGACGTTGAGGTGACGCGTATGCTAGGTGACGGTGCGGGTATGAACCATGTAAATTGTGATTTAGTCGGTTCCGTGGAACTGTGCAGCTATTTTATCTGAACAATTTTACCATACCCAATGTGTTAGAGCACTTACGATGTAATTCATGCTAGAAATCATGTTTAGGTTATATGATGGTACTATTTGGACCCATAGTTGTCATTCTTAGTTGTTGAGTTATTTTCTTAATTGCAGTTATGTACTGAGTCATATTCATGGTTACACATCATATCTCAACCTCTATTATTGTGTATTGTCACAACACGTATCATTGATTAGGACTGCTTAGTATGAGCGTTGTTATCCCGAGGGACTGGAGAGATTGATGACTGAGTGAGGCCGAGGGCCTGATTGTGAGTGATATTTATGTGATCGGGATGCAAACCGCAATACGTTTTACTTATTTATGCCTGGATCTGGCTTATTATAGCGCTTGGGCTGAAGGAGCTTCTTTAGAGTCTGCACACCAACAGTGAGCACAATTGATTTATATTGATTGATGGATCTTCCTTGGGCATGGATCTTGCCCGAATCATTTATATTTGGGGATGGATTTTCCCTGGGCTGGATTGGCCTTATACAGTACTGAGTGACTGACTGACAGTTTATATATATTTGGGATGGATCTTCCTTGGGAATTGGCCATATACAGTACTGAGCGTGAGATTGTATTTATGTTTGATTGGACTGGATATGCCATGTACGGTGCTGAGTATTGACCGTGATGAGTGAGAGAGTGAAACCATGAGATTGAGTACTCTGCGAGTGTGAGTACATGAGTTCATCAGCGAGATATATTGCATTTGACATGCGTACTTGAGATACATGCATAGAGATGCATTTCCTAATGCTACCCAGTTTTTGTGACATTCATGATCTTACATGTATATTGACATGTAGGCATAGAGATGTATTTAATTTCCTCATGCTATCTGAAAATGAAAACATCTTATTTATTGTTGAAAGTTTTTTTTTGACAAATCATAGTTTTCAAACTTACTCGTATGCTCTTGGGACTTCCGGTGAAAGGTGTGGGATTTACTGCCATACTTGAAAAGCATGTCTATTTTCCGTAACGATGAACGAGTTGAGCATCTCACCTCTGAGTTATTTTCTTGTACCCTTTTATTGTATTGTTATGAACTATTGCAGGTTATTGGAGTTGGACTCTGACCCTTGTCCCACCTCGTCACTACTTTCAACCTAAGGTTAGGTTTGTTACTTATTTAGTACATATTGTACTCATACTACACTTCTGCACCTTGCGTGCAGATTTTGGATGTTGATGTTGCTGTGTATGACAGAAGCTAGCATTGAACACGTACATGCGTTCCAGTTACAACTCACTCTTGTACATGGTAGTCCTAGACTTATAAAAATATGTTTATGAACATTCGGATAAATGACGTATTTAATTCATATTAGCTTTGTAAATTCTAAATTTTAGAAGCTCATGACTTGTACTACCAGTCCTTGGAGGAGTTGTATAAAATTCAGTTATCTTATCTTTGACTCACATCGGTATTTTTATATTGTGCTTTATTGTTAATTGGCTTACCTAGAGGGTCGGGTTAGGAGATGAAGTTTATCATGAGAAATCCGTCAATTCCTCGAGAAATAATTTTTGAAATATTCTAATGGCTATCGGTCATGTCTTTACTGCATTTCAAGTGTGTTGCTACATTTTTTAATTCTCTAATATTAGATACAGATTTTATGAATGTGAATAGGTGTCGTATCTAGTGGCAAACTCACATGGTCACAAGTAGGGGTGTACGTGGACCGGATTAGTTCGATTTTTATCAAAATCAAACCAAAACAACTATATCAATTTGGATTGGTTCGATTTTATCGGGTTTTTCGGATTTTCGGGTGTTTTTGTTACATGATTATATTCAAATCTTACTTTGTTAAAGTTATAGATAAAGTTTTAATAAGTGAATATAAGTGTAGTAAATATTGAGAAAATTGACAAACATATGATCTATTAAAATATTGCAATGGGAGAATTTTGTTAGTAACACATGATAGTTATTTTCTTACCCGTCTATCAATAATTTTCCGCCAATGTACAATATTTCTATAATTTTTAAAGAAAATTCAATATAAAGCCCTAAATATGTCTGTTTGGTTCGGATTATTTTACTCAATACCAAACCAAACCTAGTCGGGTTTTTTAATCGGTTTGGTTTGATTTTTCGGTTCGGTTTGATCACCCCTAGTCATAAGGGACCCTTCGTCGAAAAATTGCGTTGTGTATATAGGTACAATATTATATTTTAGAGGTATATAACACATATTGAACACCCTTTGTTGGTTTTACTTCATTTAAATTTAAATAGCCTAGGAAACATTCATAGCTTCGCCACTAGTCGTATCATGCCTCGTTCTGGTGAAACAAAATTCTTTTTGCACGTTGGAGGAGTTTTTTACACTATAGAGCAAAAGGAAGATGGAAAGCCTCCCTATTTCCTATTGCAGAGATTGGATTTTCACTTTACAGCTTGTCTGGATGGTTGTTACCTATTATTTCATAATGTATTGTATTGTACTGTACCGTTTGATGAATACAATGTTTGGATAGATTGTATCGTTTGCCGTTGTTTCATGATATCACACACCAGTGTTGTGAGTATGGCCGGACAAAATGAGGCACTTGGGCCTAAGAATGGTTTTAGCTGGGGTCAAATGATTAAACAGCCCATAACAAGGTTATTGGATTACCATTGGGACCCAGATTGAAGTACACGTGTCTAAGAGTTACCGCGCTAGAGGAAATATAGTTGTTATAATTATCAGATTGTGCAAGGAAGAGGGCATGCGAATTGTGATGTTGAATATGTTCTCTCTCACCTCTGCTCTATGTCTCTGATTTTCTCATCTCCTTTAATACATCTCTGCTTCTAACCTCCTTCTTCTTATGAGTCCATCTATGTTATTTCCATAGCTATTCCTTGTAATTGTTTAGTAAGGGCAATACTACAAGTGAGTTTACTTGTGTGTGAATTGGTTATTTCAAGTTTGTTACATTAGTGCTTTCATCCATCGGACTCCGATGCCGGTACTAGATCGATTCAATGGCAACGACAACCTCAAGAGTTGGATTTGTCGGGCCGAGCAGTACTTCACCTCCCTTGGCTTAGATTGGCTACCTATTCCTTACTTCTACCTTGAGGGTGAAGCTCTTACTTGGTTCACTTGGTTGCATCGGAACGAGCAATTTTTTGATTGGAAGCATTTTACGACAAAATTGCGATTACGATTTCAACAACGGAGCTTTGCATGTCTCGTGGTGACTTTGGCAGATCCTTCACTGGTCTGTTCTACTACAGAGCGATCAGATTATAACGCCTTTGTTGAGGCCATGTATTATGATTTAACAGGTGCAACATCAGGTGAGGTCTAGGTGTTCGATGAATACTCTCACCAAAATTAGGCTCGTGCTTCCACTACACCATCTAATCATATCTCTGAAGGCATAGTTTAGACGAGTGAGGCTCCAATTATGGACAAGGTGTTTGACAAAAGTCTCCAGAGTAATGTCCCTGAGCTGCCTTGTCAATTTGGAAGCAATAATGCACTACTCGTTCCTTTTGTTGGACATTATCATCTTGTACCCAGTGAAATTGAGCCATTTGCTTTTTCTAAGGGTTTGTTTGTTGAATCTAAGGAGCATTTGGATGAAACAACATTTATCTCTATGATGAAATCTGATATGGAAACTGAAAATTTTGGGGAAGACCAGGTGGTTGCTCAAAGTCCTCAACGAGCTACCGCCGAACAACTCAGTCACTCTGCAACTATATTTATAACTCCTTTTGCTAGCTCGGTCCCAGGTGATAAGTTTCATATTAATCGAATACTTGTTGTTCCTGTTAGTGACACTTCAGATGATGGTCATATGCTTGATACTTTTCTTTGCTACCATACGAGGGCTTGCACATATCTCTACTATGTGTATTAATCAATAATAAGGATTATCCCATTTTTTTAATTGCATGGACTATTGGTTTGACACAGGGCAGGGTTTTAAGGAAGATTCATGTATGCAATTATCTATTGAATCTGCCGATTTAAAACAGATTATGATACAGGATAAAATTATTATATAAAAAGATATGGTAAATGATAAAATAAAATTATTTAATAATAATGAAGGGTGAGATGAGAGAAAAAGACAAGGTAGCGACGAGACCACACACCAAATCGGCCGTTACATAAAGTGACACATTTCGTCGTTACGTAACGACGGATTTAACAATACGATACAACAAAATTTAAGTAAAAATCAAAACAAACATCGCATAATTGCATTTCGATATTAAATTTACAGAAATTCCCTGAATTTCAAACTGAATATTTTACAGTTGTGTAGAAAGCTTATTCCCATTGATAGAAATTTGAAATACTCGCAAATTTTAATTTCCTAGGCATTGGGCATTTCCTCTTTTTTTTTCCTGTCTACTTATTAGTCGATTGTCTAGTTTTCTTTAGTCAAGGTTTATCGGATCAACCTCTCTACCTCCATTAGGGGGGGAGGGGGGTAAAGTCTGTATAAAAACTACCCTCCTTAAATTTTATTTGTGGAAACATATTGGATATGTTATCGTTGTTGTTGTTCGTTAATTGTCATTAATTCATCTTTTTCAAATACTCCGAAAATTAAGTAGGAAGATAAGTGGTTTTCTCATATATCTTTTTATGTTTGGTAAGTAAATTTCGAAAAATATTTTCTAATATTTGGTTGGTAGATTCGAAAGATAATTTCTTGACCATCTAACAAAAGGTAGTTTTCAATACCCTTAAGTACCTTATTTGTACAAGAATTGTCATTTGTCCTTCTACTCAAACCACAAGAATTAATTAATTAATTTATTGGTATGATATAAATATTTATGCGAGTAATATTTACCGAATAAATGAAAGAAGAAGAAAGAGGGAGGGAAGGGAGAAAAGAGAGAACAATCATAAAATAGTCATAGTAGATATTAATATCTCATGTTATGGTTCTACATCAAAAGATTAATTAAGACAATATTTTATATATTAAATTATTACCAATCATGTATTTTAACTCCATTCAAACTAAAACCATCTGATTTTACCTCCCAATGGCAATTCTTGGTATCAACTGGACCTTTCTTTATACATTTATATCCATTATTAAACACATCAAAACTGGTTTGTTTTGGATACCACCAAAAATGACAAAAGAAAAGAGTACTGTATTTCAAATTCTCATGAAATCTCCAACCATAACTTTGGCCAACACTAATATTATGATATCCAAGATTGTTATCTTTAGATTGACAATGAACTGTTAATGGGATATCGTTATTTGGTAGAGAATTTAATATCGAAACTAAGAATTTTGGGTAAAAAAATCTTGATTCTGTTAGATGAAAAGATAAGAAAAACACAATGAAGATTGTTTTGATAAGAGAATAGCTCATTGTTGAAAAAAATATTTTTAGTATTTTTTTTAACTTGCAATATTGCAGGAAAAAAATTGGATCTATTTATATACATACATGGGACTATGGAATAGTAAATGAATAAAAATCTCTAGAGATTATGATAATCCACGTTTAGATTAAGTGATCAACCACTAATCAATTTAGCAATATCTATAAGAATTACTTTTACTCTTTTACCCCATGGTCTTTATTGATATTTTCTTATTAAATAGAAGTACTTATTAGAAGAGACGGATCTAGAATTCTAAGTTTATGGGTTCTTATACAAATCTTAAGTTAATATACAAACTGGATTATCGGATTTGATTCCAGGCTAAATATTCTTATATATGAATTTTTAAATACAGATACCAGATTTAGATAAAAGTTATTGGGTTCACGAGAACCCGTATCTAATACACCAGATCTGCTCCTGCTTATTAGGCGTTTGAACAATATTTCGCCGAAACTAGAGAAAAAAGATCGTTGAAGGTGACTGAAATGAGGATATTGAGATGGATGCGTGGGCATACCAGGTTAGATAGAATTAGAAAAGAAGTTATTCGGGACAAGGTGGGTGTGGCCCGTGTGAAGAACAAAATGCGGGAGGCGAGACTTAGATGGTTCGGGCATGTGAAGAGGAGAGACATAGATGCACCGGTGAGGAGGTGTGAGAGGTTGGACCTAGAGGGCCTAAGGGGAGATAGAGATCGGCCGAAGAAGCATTGGGGAGAGGTGATTAGGCAAGATATAACGTTATTCCAGCTTACTGAGAACATGACCATTGATAGGAATGTGTGGGGATTGAAAATTAAGTTGAGGCTATGGGCTGAGATTTCAGGCCCAACTTTGTTTCGTTTTGTTATTCTTCTTTTTTCCTTTTTCTATATTTTAATTCTTTCTTTTCTTTTAAAAGCAAATCAAGAGGTGTTTAACATGATGTAACTTTCAATTATTTACTTTCTAAAATAGAGATTATACGTGAAAAGTAATTTAACTCATTAAAGCACCTAATTAAGTCTAACACTATAAAATTAGAGAGGAGACATCTAAACGAAATGTTAAAATTGCTGAAATCCAACAAAGGAGGAAATAAATTAGAAGCTATATATCAAAACAAAAATTGGAAAATGCCGGGAAAATGTTGTCGATTTAAAATGAAAAGCTAGAATTTCCTTTGAAGGTTAAATATTACTTGGAAGAAAACAATTTTTTCCGAATAAAAACATTTCAAAAGATATTTTCGATGAGAATTTTGTAACTTAAATAAAAAAGAAGAATATATAGAACACATCGCAAGTTGTATATAAAATTTTTAAAAAATAATTTTTTTTTTTAAAGATCGTTACTATAGTAAATTAAATATAGTAAAAAGTTTTTCAACCCTTTTGTTATGAATCTAGTCCAGCCCAAAATAGATATTACACAAATTGATATTGGGCCGAGAAGAAGCAATTGGGCCAGGCCTTCACAGAGGTTACTCTGGGATCCAGGTTGAGGCACTTAGTATTTGTTAAATAGTGCATAGTAACACTATCAGTAGGCTATCCTGAATTATGTGCAAAGACATTTCTGGTATCTTCCCATCCCCAATTTTGTTTCCTCTGCATTCTCATCCCCTTCTTCTAGGTTACTATTCTTCTATCTCTCTGTAACTTTCCTTCTGTATTTTGGTTATTAATTGAACAATCAATCTTCTTCTGTTATTGTGAGTGTTCATATTTGGAGGTTGTTACATTGGTGCTTTCATTGAGAGGTCTTCAATGGAGGACCAAATATGTCGAACTAACGATCCAATTAAGGCCATGATGGCTGAAATTCGTTCATTGTTACATGAGTTGGTGAGAAACGTTGAAACGAGTAAGCCTACTCGACTGGAATTCCGACGATTCTGTGGCGAGAATCCAGAATTATGGATTTCTCAGGCTGAACAATACTTTAAATTCTATGGAATTTCATAAAACAACATGTTACTGCTCGCCTCGTCCTATCTCGATGGAGAAACTTTGAAGTGGTACCAATGGCTTTCTCGGAACAAATAATTGGCGGATTGGCATCATTTTACTGAGAAAGTGTTGATTTGCTTTTGTAAATGGCGTCTCCAGCTGCCGAAAGGTCAGTTGGCTACAATTAAGGAATATTCCACAGAGATCGAAGACAAGGTGTTCGACAAAATTTCACAACCTGATTTGTTTAGCCATTTTACATGCGATGAAGCCCTCCTCGTTCCTCTTGTTGAACGAGATCAACTTGTGCTATGTAAGATTGATCCATTTCCTTTTACTGAGATTTTATGTGTTGAATCTAAGAAGCTTTTAGGTGCACCAGCCCTTCAGTTTGAGTTGCAACCTTATTTAGAGGATAGAGAATCTGAGGAGGTCCAGGTGCTCGATGAAATGTTAAATAGTTGCTGCCCTACATTATTTCCAAAGGCGCAATCAACTGCCTCAATTGAAATGATCACGGAAGAAGCTACATGTCCAAAAAGCAGCGAAACCCAATTGTTTGCTAAAAGTCCCAAAAGAGATATGACAGTGAAGTACGTTACTGCACCTTCTCTTGATCACGGCCGATGGAAAATTGAATTTGAGACTTTTGAAGACATGTATCTTGCTGAATTTCTCATGGAGCCTGCGGCTATTGAGGACCTATGTCTTGATAAATTGTATATGGAGAATGAGGACGACATTCCAAGAAGTGACATGTTTTCGAATGAAACGGTGTCTGATGATGAGCATGGGGACTCTACTGGGAGATTCAATGATCACTATATTTTGATTCGATTTCCATTTGATTCTGGTGCTAATTTCTTATGTGTCACCATGACATTAAATGCAGCGATTCTTTGTGTATGGGATCCAGAACTTAGCTCCGAGTTCATGTCTCTAACAGATTCTACCGAGAAAGAGGAGGCACATTGTCACGACCCCAAATCCTAACAGGTCGTGATAGCGCCTATCATGGAACTAGGCTAGCCAACTATCACCTAATTACTCATTCGTTCTATTATAATACTTCAAAAATCAATCATAAACAGCAAACAGAGTAATAATTAATTTCATTAAGTCTTTACGCCCCAATAATAATCTAACAGTCTAAGCAAACCTCCCAAGACTGAAGTCAACATGGTCACGAGCATCTACGAAATAAAACTAACTCTACTAATGTTTTAAATAAAGTCTAGGAATAAAGTACTAATACTAAATAAGGAAGGGAGATGGAGAAGTTGTGGACGCTGGACAGCTACCTCAAAATCCCGTAAGCTGTTAACGAACTCGGAAGACTACTGCTCCAAATCAATACCTGGATCTACACACAAAGGTGCAGGGAGAAATGATGAGTACGCCAACTCAGTAGTAATGAAAATAAATCACAGTCTGAGAAATACGAAACATACAACACAGAGACACCAATTCACAAAACAGTAAATCACCAAGTCACCATAGGTATTCATCAAACATATAAGTTCGAAAACCGTTTTCCATAAATCCTTTGAAACAAGTATAATATCAATATATCTCAGTAAAACTCTCAGTAAAAATCAGTTTGAAAAACGAAGTGAATCGTAGTCAAAAACTCAGTAAAATTTATCATAAATCTTCCCCTCGGGCCAAAATCATTTCTCATAACAATCTCAGTATCAGCCCATCAGGCAACCTCACAGTCACTCAATATTATCCCATCTGGCAACCTCACAGTCACTCGATATTAGCCCGGGGGAAACCTTACAATCACTCAATATTAGCCCATCAGGCAATCTCACAATCACTCAGTATCAGCCCCGCGGGCAACATCACTCATTAGGTACCTGCGCTCACTGAGGGGGTGTACAGACTCCGGAGGGGCTCCTATAGCCCAAGCGCTATAACAAGCCACAACATGGCATAAATCACACACAATATTGGCCCGCAGCCTCTCTCATATCACAACATCCTCACAATAATGGCCCGCAGCCTCACTCAGTCAGACACTCTCAACATGCCCTTCAGGCCATAAATATACCGGGTTCTCGACCCAAAAACAGTGTTTCATTTTCAATAAATAGTATCAAAATACTCTGAGTGTCAAAACAATTATCAAGAAAAGACTGAGTGAAAATCATAACATATCAGTGAGAAAAATAGTAAAATCAGCCCCCAATGGGTAAACTAATTAGCACTAGGCCCCAAACATGGCTTACAACCCAAAACATATCAAATATATATCAGTACTATTAAGNTTTATCATCAAATTATGCTTAAGGAATGAATTCCAATTGAAAATATCAGTTTTATCTCAAAACCCGAAATTTGCTAAAACCCGACCCCCGGGGCCCACATCTCGGAACTCAGAAAATTTTATACCAAAATGTTCTTCGTCATCTCATGAGCCCGTACATATAAAGAACGCGAAAATCGGAGTTCGTTTGGCCCCTCAAATCGACCCCTAAAAGTCTCATAATCTCAAGCCCTGGCCCCCACTTTTTCTACTGATTTTCATGAATTAAACACTGATATTATGTTCCTTAATCACCTATAATCGAGTTTTAAGGTCCAAAATACTTACCTATATGATGAACACTGATTTTCCCTCTTCAAAATCGCCTCCAAGCTCTTTTCCCATTCAAAAATGGTGTTAAAAGGTCTAATGGTCGCGGAGGGTTTAATTTTATACTGCCCAGGTAATTATGCACTACGATCGCGGAAAGACCCTCGCGATCGCGAAGAACATTTTCCACTGACCCTCAACTTGCTCACTGCGATCGCAGCCTAAGCCACGCGATCGCGATGTTCATCTTTCCTGACCTATGCGATCGCGTCCCCCATCACGCGATCGCGAAGAACAACTTCACTTCCTCACGCGCCCCCCTCACTTACTCTACGCGATCGCACTGAACAGACCTCCAGTGCTAAGCGATCGCACCCAATACTCTGCGATCGCGAAGAACAATTTCACCCTGGCCCAATTTAACTCTACGCGATCGCACATATACCTACACGATCGCAGTGAATGAATTTCAGCTATGAAAACACCAAAAAACAGCACACTTTACAAGTTCAAAATTGCCCGTTAACCATCCGAAATCAATCCCGAGCCCCCCGGTACAAAACATACCAACATGTCACATATGATCATTCAAACTTAGTTTCACCCTCGGAACACCAAAACTAACATCAAAACACCAAAATCACATCGGATTCAAGCCTAAGAACTTTCAAATTTCTAAAATCCACCAACGATGCCGAAACTATCCAAAACAACTCCGATTGACCTAAAATTTTGCAGACATATCCAAAATAACATTACGAACATGTTCCAATTGTCGAAATTCCATTCTGACCCCGATATCCTATTTTTCACTGCCGACCGGAAATCGCCAAAAACGAACTTTCGTCAATTCAAGCCTAATTCTACACCGGACATCACAAAATTATTTTGAACACACTCCTAAGTCCCGAATCACCTAACGAAGCTATACGAGCTATAAAATCCATATTCCGAGGTCGTTTACCAATGAGTCAACTCTCAGTTAACTTTTCCAACTTTAAGGCTATTTTTAAAGACTAAGTGGCTAAACTCTCACTACAACCATTTCGATTTCAAGCCTACCAACTCTAACACATCAATAACAGTATAACCAACCTATGACAAGTCAATAATAGAAATTCTAATGCAAGTTCTACGTAACGACCGACCGGGTCGTTACACACATAGATCTTAGAAAATGAAGAAACTGTTTATTTGCAAAGTTGTATGATTGGGAGCTCGTGGGTGGATTTGAAACGGGTTTTAAATGCATTTGTAATATTTGAAATTCTTGTACATCATATAAGCTACTGGGTGAGTCTATAGCACATTCATTTCTATATTCCTTTGATGGTGCTCTAACTCATATGGAGGAGCAATACATGATTACTCAGTTGAGGTATTTTAGGAGTGGTATGATGTATTGGCTACTATTGGCGCTCATTCATTATGTAGAAGACATCACTCGCTTCAGCCTCGTATACAAGATTTTAATGATGTTTTCTTAGTGGGATGGAGTTCCTAATTCTATAGTTCTAAAGTTGCATCTACCTAGTAAGGTCTTGGCTATGTTGGGTGATAAAGAAGGATGGAAGAGCAAAGTGCAATCAAATTTTTTAAAGCTTGATAAAGGATTGCACTATTTCAACTTAATAAAAGAGTCTAAGCTCGAACATGACAATGCACAATATGTCATCATTGTAGATATGATTGGTCGACCAAGTCAATTAGTTATGGTGGAAACTATATATATGAAGCTATAGAGTTCATGGATAGGGACTTACTGGATCTTGGGCTTAACATGAAGAAATTTATAGGGCTTGCCGAGCTGGGGCTCCAAATCGTCTTATATATTTTGCAACGTTATTCATCTTTCATAGAAGATTTGGTTGTTTATCTCAAGTTTTCTAGTCTTCCCTTTGATCCTGGTATACAGGATATCGCTATAACCTATGCTATCAACCTTACTATGTTTGCAGATAATGTTGTTTTTTCTACTTATGATCCAATAACTACCCTATGGGGTGATTGGGTTTATAGTGAGGGGAAGTCACCATCATGTGTTATTTTTGTTCTTGCAATGTGTACGGACACAAAACTATTTGGGCAGGTTATTGCGAGCCAACGCTTTGACCTTCACCCCTACGATCCAGGACCCTATGTTCAGCTACCCACCGCTTACTGTCCAGTATGTAGGAATGAAACTGCTGTCAATGTTTTGCTTTTCTTATAGAGTAGTGGTGCTGGTTGTACCTATAATTTTGAGTTACTATCTCGATCCAAACTGCTATGTGCACCTGTTGTGACTATTGTTGACGCTTCGGAAGCTGCTAGTTGGAATGATGTGTATATTGCAATTGGTTTACTGGTTCCTTTTGCTAACAGGGGAGTTTACTTGGTTGCAAACCAGAAATTCCAGCATGTTTTCTACTTATTCAAGACCGTGACGTGCAGGCCAAGGGAAGAAATCGTATGCAATTCTCATGTCACTTTGGATTTCTTGTTCAATATTGCCACTATCAGGGAGAAGAATGCTCACATGTGCGTGAAAGTTGTTGTTCGAATACTCTCCATGGCTAGGATGCTTGAATTATTCCAAATGAAATATGCACGTTATCTTGTGGTGGAAATGGTCTTAAGGTTATTTCATCGGTTTGGATGGATCACTGCTACTGCATATTATGCAAGTACTATTTTAGACTTTGTTGATATCTCTAGAAGGATTGCATCAATTCCTATGGTGGTTTTGGAAGTCCTTATGAAAGACTTGGGATTTCTTTTTAGGGATAACTCAAGAAGTTCTTTGCTGTTTGAAATCCAAACATATATCAATTGTCTTTCCTCATTAGTCTTGATATGCTCGAACCTTGAGGACAAGGTTCTTTTTGAGGAGGAGGGTATTGTTATGAATCCAACCCAATATAGATATTACACAAATTGATATTGGGCCGAGAAGAAGCAATTGGGCCAGGCCTTCACAGAGGTTACTCTGGGATCCAGGTTGAGGTACTTAGTATTTGTTAAATAGTGCATCGTAACACTATCAGTAGGCTATCCTGAATTGTGTGCAAAGGCATTTCTGATATCTTCCCATCCCCAATTCTGTATCCTCTGCATTCTCATCCCCTTCTTCTAGGTTACTATTCTTCTATCTCTCTGTAACTTTCCTTCTGTATTTTGGCTATTAATTGAACAATCAATCTTCTTCTGTTATTGTGAGTGTTCATATTTGGAGGTTGTTACACCTTTCCTTTATGAAATTCTCTAATTCTGACTATAAATGAGCTGTTGTAAGAAAGAAAAAATCATATTCGCCAATTTTCACATGAATCTTGAGAAAATAACTTTGATTAGCATTTGGTAGTTCACCATTTGCTCGTGTTACCTTTACCTACCATAAGTACAAGAAAACCATATTAAAACATTTATCTAATTTAATCAAAAAAGAAAATCACTAAAACTCAACCAATGGTTGATTGAATAAAATGAATATTAAGTAGGCGTTGGACATAAAATTATAATTTTTAAAATATAGTAGTATTTGAAGTTAAGTTGAAAAATAGTATTTGTAATTTGAAATTATGTTTGGACATGCATTTCAGAAAAAGTATTGTAGCATTGTGAGTAGAGAAAAAAGTTTTCCTGAAAATTTTGAAAAAGTAGCCTAATACAAATTTTTGGTTTTCTGAAAAGCTTATTTTAGAAAAATTTCCAAAGCCTTGTAAAATTTCATGGACAAATATATTATTTTTTTAAAATTTAAAAAGGAAAACAAATTTATGGACAAACGGGAACAAAGAAACTATGCTCACTTGTAGTACAAATAATGTGGTGGTCTGAGTGAACGTGCTTAGAAAAATAGTTGAAATGTGCCTAAGTCAGATCTGACATTGTCGTTAATAGGGTTGTCAAATGCACGGGTTGAATTGATTTTGGGCGAGTCAAAATATACCGAGTCAAAAGTTATTTGAGCTGAGATAGGTTGGATCAAGATCTGCTAAAATTTAAGTCATAGTGCAGGCCGCTCAACTCTTACCAAGCTTTAATTAATATGTTTTATTTTTTTTATGAATTGTTTAACTATCAAATAAGACTTTTTTTTTCTTTTGTAATTATCATATATAATTTATCAAACAAAAAATAATTATTTTTAAGATATTTTAGCAGAGTTGCTCATGGATCAATTGGGCTAAAAATTAACTCCATTTTAGAGTAGAAATGGCGTGGGATAGCCACTTTTTAATATGGTATTTAATTTTAATCCAGTATTTTTAATGCTGAGAAAAAATAGTCACTACTCTATTAAAATTAATACGAAAAGACGTTGTTACCCTTTCTTCACGAGTCTTGTGTAAATATTAAGGACATGGTGTCCTTAATATTTACACTGCACACATGAAGTTAAGGACGTCGTGTCATTAACATTTACACTGCACACATGAAGTTAAGGACATGATGTCTTAAAGTTTAACAACAGAAGGTGCAAATCAGGACACTTTGTCCTTAATATTTACACGACATTATGAAGTTAAGGACACCATGTCCTTAATATTTACACAACATTCATAAAGTTAAGGACGTTATGTCTTTAACATTTACACTGCACACGTGAAGTTAAGGACATCGTGTCCTTAACATTTAAACTACACATATGAAGTTAAGGACATGAGGTCCTAAAGTTTAACAATAGAAGGTGCAAATACAAGTTAAGGACATTATGTCCTTAACATTTACACTGCACATATGAAGTTAAAGACGCCATGTCCTTAACATTTACATTGTACATATGTAGTTAAGGACATGATGTCCTAAAGTTTAACAATGGAAGGTGCAAATACATGACACTTTGTCCTTAATATTTACACAGCATTCATGAAGTTAAGGACACCATGTCCTTAATAATACACGGCACCCATGTCTAGCACAAGGGTATTTTCGTCCAGGTGGGCAAAAATTTATTAACTACTCACTAAAGTAAATACATTTTAAACAATGACTAAAGAGTAAAGACATGTCTAATTAGTGGTTAACTGTGCACTTGCCCCAATTTTAGATGGGAATATATTGTTGGTTGTGTGAATATATTGGGTTTGTTATTATTTACGTGGAATGAGATGGGCTCAGTTCATCAAAATGACCGGTCCAACCAGTGGCGGAGTCAGGATTTTCATTAATGGAAGTCAAAATATAAAGAAATAAACTCACCAAGAAGTCAAGAGGTGTCATTATATAGTATATGTACATATATATTTTAAAAATTACCGAGTTAAACAATGTAATTTCCCGACGAATAAGTGTTGGTTGACACTCCTTGAATGCATATAACTCCGTCACTATATTCAACCTTGGACGAGTTGGACGAATTAAATGAATTTGCGCTCAAATTGCCAATATTGGTTGAAAAAGATATTGAAGTAGAAATCTCTCGTGAAAAGCTATTATAAACAAACACCATCACTATTTTATTCATTTTTTTTCTCTTTCAAATTTGCAATACTCAAACGGGATACCAAACAAAACAGACCTAATTGTTGTACCCTACATAGACTCGTCATAGCCTACTCATAGACACAAAAAAGAAGGAATCTAACTCACATAAGGTGGTGTTGTAAATATTTTGTTACAAAAAAACAAATGGTACATTCCAAAGAAACTTTCATAAAGTCAGTTTTACTTTTATCTTTTTGGTCCAAAAGGGTCAGTTTTATTTATAAACATGCAACATTAAAGCTCACAAAAAGAATAATAGGACCTTTTTGGCTAAAATCATTCTTCTTTTATTTATAAACTGAAACTTCTTTAAATTTTTATAGGCAAAAGAATACTTGTTCCTTTCGTACCCACACTACAAAAAAATTAAATTTGTCGCTAAATCGTTCGTAGTTAATAAAATTTCTTGACAATTTATCGCTAATTCATTATCAAATAAAATTAGCGATAAATTTTTTATTTAGCTACAGAATTTATCAGTTGCTAATTCTTCTTTCTTTTTTTCCATATAATATTGGGGTTACCACTAAGAATTACATCCACATATTATCATAGTAACACTTTTGAAGATATACATATTATCGCACTTTCTATCACAATTACATGTCATGAGCCAAAATCTTGTTGATATTTTAGTATATGTGATATCTGATCTTTATGACTGCATTCAAGGATTATAACCAAACAAAAAGTTGGGCTTCAAGTGATCTTAGATCAAAATATCAATGACAAAACCTTACAATACAAAATTATTATCAGAAGAATTTATTTATTCAAATAGTCGTTCATCCGACCGCTTAAATAAAAAATAGTTGATAGATGTACAATATGCATAATTCATATATAAAATGTATGTAACTGTGTATAATCAATATAATATCTATGTATACCGATTAAAAAAATGTCAATTCGATCGATTATATTTTCTTAAGAGTAATGACGCGAAGAACCGCTAGCAGGAATTTCCCTTGCATAGTGAAAGAGAACAGATGTCAAAATCATATTGATAATCAAGTAAGCTATCTCGATCCGTCTTTAAAGTAGATTCATTCAAACAGGGGCTATTATAAACGAATCTACTTTAAAGACTATTATAAACGAATCCTTTATCAAAAAATTATATTATGTAAATAAAAAAAATTATTTTGCTATTATAAACTGTCGAATCTTCTTGACATAAGAGAAAATTCTATTTAACGATAAAGGTGGTTCAAAAATCACCCTAGGTCATATATCTAAATTTTGGGTGTGAGTGTGCAATATTTTAGTATTTTCTTGAATTATAAAGTAAAATTTTCTGACTCCGCCACTAAATTTCAGCCTAAATCTCTGGTCGCCTAAGAATTTATTTTTAAAACTAATAATCATTACTTTTTTCACGACTTTGATACATCATCTATCCATAGGAGAATTTTAGGGTGACACCTAAAAACACTCTACATATTTTTACTAGTTATGAATGTTATAATTTTTTGGTTTTATTTGACATTTCATGACATCCGTTTTAGGATCATTGATTACATGCACGTCGCAAAGTATCACTTTGAGGAACTATATATTTTTTACCAAAGATGACTTTATATTCTGTGCTTAAATTCGAAAACGTTGACTAATAATAAAAACGTATTTATCACTCAACCACAATCTTTGACGAGAGTTATTCGTTAGTATTCCCTTGCCACGAGATGGGCATAAAACACGTACCAATTCTCCTCACCTGCTCGTCCTTTTCTTGATACAAAAAGTTTGTGGCAACCATATCATCATCTCAATTAGTAGTAGCCACAATCGACCAAACTCTATCTCTTGTCATCTCTTTGCCTCTCTTTTTAACCTTTTACACACAAGTTGCTTTCCAATTATTTGCCATTTCTTGAATACATTCAAACAAAAAGTGAGCAAAGGCAAAAAATTTGGACTATCTTGACATGTGTCACTCTTTGGCTTTCTTTCTTTCAATCAGTGAACACTCTTTGAGTTCACCTATATATAATTGATTGATTTCTTTTCCTTCACATGGTTGTCCTTCTCACTTGCTTTTATGGTGAAATATGTATTTTTTTAAATTTTCATTTATCCATTTATTCTACTCAAAGAAAGCTGCCAACAAAAAGTCAGCCCAAACAAGTTGAGATAGATTATACATAATAATATAAGCAGAGGTGGACTCAGAATTTAAGCACATCGGGGTCACCTGGAAAAAGAAAAGAGCAACATTGCTATTGTTAGGTCTCAATCTTGGGTTAGCATGCGAGAGAAAGACGCTTATGCTCCGTGCTAAACCAGCGCAACCAACTAGCTTTCGTGTTTGAGGGGACCAATAAAAATATATAAAGGTATATACACACAGTTTTTGCCGAGACTAACGGGTTACAGTAAATAGGTCCACCCTGCATTCCCCTGTTTCGTCGTGGCACACTCCCCCGCCCCCTTTTCTATCTTCTCAACTCTTGTTCCCCCCACCTTTTAGCGTTCCACGACCCTACTAATACTATGTATTTAAATTAGAGTACTCTTTCTTCCACCTCCGAAGGATGGAAGGGGTATAAAACAAAAAAAGGGTCGGATCACCCTGGATTACCGAAGAGCCGTTCGATTTCTCGGTGACCGAATATGAGAGGTTCTTACCGCTATGGTTCGCTTTTTATCAAAATCAAACCAAACCAACTATATAGGTTTGGATTGGTTTGGTTTTGTCGGATTTTTGGTTTTTTATTTTGTTACATGAATATTATTCCAATCTTACTGTGTTAAAGTTATAGATAAAGTTTTGATAAGTGAATATATGTTTAGTAAATATTGAAAAAATTGACAAACATATTATTTATTAAAATATTCTAGTTTTGGTGGCAGGTACTAGTACATCGAAGCCTTAGAGAGCCGCTGGACTCCAGACAAGCCGTTACGAAGCGCCATCAGCCCAGGTCAGGCGACCCGAAAGGACCAGACATAAACCACCCGCTAAGAAAACGGTAAATAATACAAGCGATCAAGCTGGCAAGTCAGGGATACAGGATGGAATTTTCCAGGGTGTGTGAACTTCCTTATATATTCAGCCACATGTGCGGGTGTGAAAGGATTTTATGGTCTATGGAAGAACTTTTTTGGTAATACATGATAGTTATTTTCGTAGTCATCTAGCAATAATTTTTGTTAATGTACGCTTTCAAGGTTAACACATGAGAGGATCCCAAATATTTCATTATTTTTTTAGAGAAAATCCACTATAAATATATAAAAAATATATGTTTATATGTCGGTTGGTTCAAGTCTTTTTACTCAATACCAAATCAAGTCAAACCAAACCTAATCAGGTTTTTTAATCAGTTTAATTTAATTTTTCAGTTTGGTGTGATTTTCTGGTTCGGTTGAACACCCCTACCCACGACAGTTAGTTAGTGTATATAAAATTGGGGCTAGCACAATTATATGATTAGAAAATGTACCAAACCATTGTAGGTGGTCATTGAGTTTCAAATCTAAAAGAAGGTCGGGCACTTGCTATATGTGATGTATACAACAAAGAGCAAAGAGAGGATAAAACGTAGGAAAAGTGGGGAAAGACACCAAAAAGTATGAATCTATAGAAATTTAAATAAGTAATTTTAAACATCGAATAAGTAAACTACAGAAGAGCTACCAGTGCCGAAACATCCTACCAGTAAAATCAGAGGCGGAGTTAGGATTTGAACTTCATGGGTTCGAAATTATAATCATTTTAAAGTTATTGGGTTCTAAATTAATTTTTTATACATAACATTGAATTTTTTTTAATACAAATACAAGGTTTGAACAAAAGCCACTGGGTTCGGCCGAACCCGCGAACAACACTGTGGCTCCGTCCCTGCAGTAAACTATCGGTTGTTGAGGTCCATAACTCAAAGTGAAAATTTTGATTTGGTTATCATCACAAACAAGAAAAAGAAATAAACGCATATAACGTAATAGCTTAAGTTTTGAGCATTGATGGTGTCAAAATATTTACTTCTCCTGGTCAATTTAAACGATGATTGCATTTCATTCTATTAAGTAGCACTTATTGGTGAATATCTAAAATAAATTGTAAATAACCTAATATAATATGTCGAATTACCCTAAAGAAAGACCAGTGCATGAATACTTTTATGTTCATGCAGTTTCAGGAAATATTGTAAAAGAAATTCATTATGTTGTTGATATATATATAACTTAATTCATATACAAAAGGATAAAATTAAAATTGAAGAGCGAAGCAAATATACTAATTAATGAGGGAAGAAAATTATTACAATTTATAAATTTATTGTATAAAATAACTAGTAATATAAAAATATATCATAATACTTTTCTTTATACTATATATATATATATATATATATATATATATATATATATATATATA
>ML245408.1:0-63255 GCA_005239495.1 Nicotiana undulata
TGCCCGCAATCCCTGTATGCAATGCAAAATGAGGGAAAGGCTCAGGTCTATGCCTGCAATCCCGGTATTTATACGTAATATAAAGTAAATCTCCAAAATAACCTAGTTAAGGGTTTGAGGAAAACCGGTTGGAAATCTCAAAGAAAATCATTAAATCAGTTTCAAAGAATAGTAACGATTGGAAAATCAGTTAGAAATCAATTTACCATGATAAACCTTAAGTTATTATGCAATTTAAATGATAACAGTAATAATAGAGTTGAAAAGGAAACATTATGTAGAAAGAAATAAGGAACTTCAGAGAAAATATCCCGTGCACGCGCTCGTCACCTCACGCACACGGGGTTTTTAAAGGAAAAACCTGTAAAATGCCTAAGGGAGATTCCCCAACACAGAGTTAGGCAGGCCACTTACCTCGACTGCGTAAATCAACTCTGTAACACTCTTTTGCCATGAGTATCCAACTCCAGGTGGCCCATATCTATTCAATTCGATTGCATATTGTAAATATCATTGCAAGAAATCAAAGTAACTAATTAATTCGGAGCTAATACGCGAAATTATGAATTTTGATCAAAACGCCCCTCGGGCCCACATCTCGGATTCGGGTAAAATTAATAATTTCCGAACTCTTATTCACTCACGAGTCTAACCATATGAAAATCCCTCAAATCGGAGGTCAATTACCCAATCAAAACCCCAAAATTAGGTCTAAGAAGTTTCTTGCATTCTCCCCCAATTTTAACTCAAAAATCATGAATTTAAGGGTGGGATTTAAGATTAGGAACGTGGAAATTAACCTATGGTGGTAGAAAATCACTTACCTCGATTACCCAGGTGAAAATCCCCTCAAAGATCGTCTCTCCCAAGCTCCCACAACTCAAAAATGGTGAAATAACATAACCCTCGGATTCTTACAATATGAACAGGGATTTTCGCACCAGCGGTCCCTTTAACCGCACCTGCGGAAATATCATCGCAGGTGCGGGATTTCATTTAAAATCCCTGGGATCGCATTTGGGGCTAGCTGGTCGCTGGTGCGGCTCCGCACCTGCGGACCCTGGGAAGACTCCTCATACTTCGCACCTGCGACAGGGGGGGGGCGCTCCTGCGAGCTCGCACCTGCGAAAATTCCATCGCAGGTGCAGAACACCAGAAGAGGATCTGGTTCAGCTGCTTGCAAAGTCCCAAAACTTCCCGTTAAACATCCGAATCGACTCCGAGACCCCCGGGACCTCAACCAAAACCACCAACTGACCCCAATACCTCATTCCAACTTGTTCGAGCCTTAAAAACACGCTCCATAACATCAAAACCATCAAATAAGCATAGATTCAAGCCTAAGAACTTAGGAATTTTCAAGAATTCACCTCCGACGCCGAACCACGTCTAAACTCGTCCGAATGACCTCAAATTTTNATCTCACCTATCGGCCAAAATTGCCGAAATTCTAACTTTCGCAAATTGAAGCCTAAATCTACGTCTGGCCTCAAAAACACATTCCGAACACGCTTCCATCCCCGAATCACTCAACGGAGCTAACGGAGTCAACGGATTTTTATTCTGGATCCGTCTTCACATAGCTCCCGCTCCGGCCCAATTTCTAAGGTTAAAGCTCACCTTAAAGGACTATATGTCCAAAAACACTCCAATATTCATCATTCAGTGCTCCGACTCGTTCCATTAACCTAATAAGACATGGGAGGAACAGTTATCAGGGGATCGGGGCGCTAACTCTCCAAAACGACCGGCCAGGTCGTTACACTAAGTCCCCTATATTAAAATATCGAAGATTGGCTCTTCGATTGTAGTATCTCTAGATCCGTTGTTTTTGGGCGGCCAATCAGACAAGGGAGGCTTCATGCCTTTCATCCAATAGCTCCAGGCTCCTATTCTTGGCCTCGTCATTTTATTCCTTCATTGCATATTGAAACCTATTACTTGGCTCTCAAACTTGGACCGATATTAGAGCTTCGACACCATAAACCAATGTGAATGGGTGGCCCCGGTACTAGATTTCGAGGTTGTGTGGTATGCCCAAAGAACTTCGAGCACAATTTCCTTCCACTTTCCTTTGGCATCGGGTATCCTCTTCTTAAGATTTTGGATGATAGTTTTGTCGGTCGATTCGGTGCCCATTCCAGCTAGGATGATAAGGTGTTGATAGGATTATTTTGATTTTATGATCTTCAAGAAATTTGGTTACTTTGTTGCCGATGAACTATTTTCCGTTGTCACACACAATTTCGGATGTCATCTAAAACCAACATATGATGTGGTCCCATAGGAAGCCGATGACTTCCTTCCCCCTAAACTTCTTGAAAGCACGTGCTTCAACCCACTTAGAAATATAGTCAGTCATAAATAAAATAAATTGAGCTTTACTTGGTGCCCATGGAAGAGGGACAACGATGTCCATTCCCCATTTCATTAATGTCCATTGTGACAAGACCGAATGGAGTAGTTTCCCCGGTTGGTGAATCATCGGTGCATGTCTTTGGAATTTGTCACATTTTCGAGCAAACTCTTTCGCATCTTTTTCCATGTCGATCTAGTAATAGCCGGCTATAGTTACCTTTTGAACCAATGATTCAGCACCAAAATGATTTCTGCAAGTGCCCTCGAGAACTTCCCTCACAACATACTCGGTATCTCCCGGTCCCAAACATATCATTAGTGGACCATCGAACATTCTTCTGAATAAGGTTCCGTCTTCGGACAAAGTGAATCGTGCTGACTTCGTGTTTAGGGCTCTCGATTCTTTTGGATCCGAGGGAAGTTTTCCAGTCATCAAATACTCTATGCATTTATTTCTCCAATCCCAGGTCAAGCTTTCGAAGTTTATCTCGGCGTGGCCTTCTTCGACTACTGACCTCATGATTCGCACGACAAACCCGAATTGAGCTCGTTGTCCTTGACCGATGACCCTAAGTTTGCAAGGGCATCAACCTCACTATCTTGATCTCGAGGCACGTGCTGCAAAGTCCATTCCTTAAATTGATGCAAACTTACTTGTAAGTATTTTAGGTATCTTTGCATTCGTTCTTATCTAACTTCGAAGGTTCTGTTAACCCGATTCACCATAAGGAGGGAGTCGCATTTTTATTCGATCTTATCCATAAACCAAGAGGTTGATACCTAATGCGAAAAGGTTGCAAATTGATAAGAGGTTAGAGTTTGAGTTCAGCAAGGACAGTAACAAAGGGAAGAAGTTGATATAAACACAAACTCTTCTACCAAGGAAGAGTTGCATTAGAACTAAACAAGAACATCTCAACTAATGGCTCTATATAATGTTGAAACATTCCTGCTGAATTCTTATCGCACAAAGGCAGAAGTGAAACAAGAATTGAAAGCAAAATTCCCAGAGTTATTTTGCAAGCAGAATCCTTGTGCGACACAAAGGCTACTAACTAGCTAGAAGAACCAGTTCCATTTGTTTATCTTTCGAGTCTTATTGGTTGTAGTAGGTGATTTAATATTGTATCTTGCAGCTTTATTAGAAGAAACTGTAATAGGTACACATTGTTCAAGTTAGAGTTAACTTGAAGCTTGACACAAATAGCTAGAAGCTAGGTTGTTACAAAGGGATTAGAGTTAGTCCTAGGTTTACAAAAGAGTTTATTTTGTAAATGTTGTTTGGCTCAGAGTTGTAGTGAAGAGTTTGGGAAAATTCTACTGAGGAGTAGGTCGTGGTTTTTTCACCTTTTGAGCCAGGTGTTTTCCATGTAAAAATCTATGTGTTTTTACTTTACTACATTTATTCTGCAACAGTAGAAGATGGAACACCAAGAAGAACCAGGTTCTTCTATTGAGACACCACTCGAAAATTGGATACCACACAAATCACCCCCCCTCTTGTGTGGTATTGAAGTATAAAACATCAATTGGTATCAAAGCAGGTTATCCTTGAAAAGGCTAACACCTTGGAAAAGATCAAAATGAGTGCACCACCTGGAAACTAGGAGGGTCAATCAACTGCAAGGCCACCACTCTGCAATGGCCAGTATTACTCTTGGTGGAAGAACAGGATGAAGGACCACCTGATTGGAGAAGACTATGAACTTTGGGACATAGTCACTGATGGTCCTCTAGCTACCATGAAAAGACTGCTGAAGGTGTAGATGTACCAAAGACTAGAGCTGACTGCACTACTGAGGATCTGAATAAATGGGAGAAGAATGCAAAGGCCAAAAAGTGGCTAGTGTGTGGACTAGCTCAAGACGAGTATAGCAGAATCCAAAGTTGCACAACTGCCAATGAAATATGGGATACCTTGCAAGTAGACCATGAAGGAACACTTCAGGTAAATAGATCAAGAGGTACTCTACTATACTCTCAATATGAAAATTTCACTATGAAAGAAGGAGAGACAATCCAAGAGATGTACACAAGATTCACAACTTTGACAAATGAACTTAAGTCTCTTGGAAGAGTCACTCTTGAAGAGGTCAGGGTAGAGAAGATCCTGACAAGGGTCTTACCAATTTCCTAGGAAAGTAAAATCACTGCTATCCAGGAATCAAAAAATATGGCAACCCTCAGATTGGACGAGCTAATTTGAAACCTTATTGCTTATGAACTCAGAAGGCAGACAATGAAAATGGATGCTCCAAAGAAAGAGAGGAGTCTAGCATTGAGGATCACTGAGGGAACAGATCTTGAGGAAGATGAGATGGCCATGATCACCAAAGAATTCAGAAACTTTCTCATAAGGAAGAAGGGCCTCTCTAGAGGAGGAAACTTCAACAAAGCAAAAGCTCCAGAAAGGCCAACCAACGAGGGATGCTACAAGTGTGGAAAGACTGACCACCTTATCAAGAACTGTCCTCAGTGGGAAGTGGAATGGAAAAAGGAGAGATATGAAGGAAGTAACAGGAAGAAGGAACTGGTCCAACCCAAGAAAACAACAACAAAAGCTATGGTTGCTGCTTGGGGGGAAAGTTTAGATGAAGAATCAGAAGATGGTGAGACTGAAGATCAGGCGCTCATGGCAATTGGAGAATCTGATGAGGAATCACATGAAGAACCAGAGGTAAGTATCTCCCATCTTAAAAACAAAATAAAGTTCCTATCTAAAGAAAAACTCTCTGAGTTGCTACTTGATTTCATGGATGATTCTGAAGAAACAACCAAAGAGAAGGATCAACTTTCTAAAGAATGTGCAATGCTAAAAGAAAAATGCATGAACATTGAAATCAGAGTAAGTGAATCTAAAAAGAAAAACACTGTCTTGTTGAACCAGGTTCATCCACTTGAAACTGAGATTCTAGAACTAAAATCTGAAAACTTAAAACTGAAACTAGGATCCAGTAAAAAGGTTGTTGATCATTCTCATATCATGTTAGAAGAAAATATGGGAAAGCTAAAAGATAAGATGTATGCCAAGGATGAACATATAAGAACACTTAAAGAAGAACTTGGCAAAGTCAAACATGAATTAGATCGAACTTGTAAATGGAATAAATCCTCTGATGCCTTGACATGTCTTCAGGAGAATCATAGTAGCAACCGAAGAAGTCTTGGCTTTGGGAATCAATTTCCCAAGTGGGATCCCAAAAGCAAGTATCTCACTCTTCCTGAGAATAAAATCTGCACCCATTGTGGTAAGACTGGCCACTACAAAATTGAGTGTACTGCAAAAGAACACGCCAGTCGAAGAAATAAGTGTTTTGTTAAAAAGAAAAACTGGCTACCAAATTGGGCCAGAAAAAGCTTGATTCATCCATTCTCTCATAGAAGAGGACCCAAACTAGTTTGGATTCTTAAAAATAACCCCTGATTTCTTTTTGTAGGTTCAAGTGAGAGGAAGCAGCCAAATTTGGTATTTTGATAGTGGCTGCTCAAAGCATATGACAGGGAACAATGAACAGTTCCTTTCACTTGAAAGCCTCAAAGGAGGAAATGTCTCCTTTGGAAATGGAAAAAAAGGTGAAATTATTGGGGCTGGAAAGGTAGGTAAGGATGACACACGTTCCATCGAACATGTGTATCTGATAGATGGCTTGAAATATAGCCTGATCAGTGTGTCACAATTGTGTGACAAAGGTAACCTTGCCGCTTTCACTTCCACAAAATGTTTTGTGATCAACCTGCTTACTGACAAGATTGTTTTGCAGGGAAAGAGAATGAATAATATCTATGTCATTGACTTGTCCACACTGTCTGAAAATGAACCCACTTGCTTAAGTGTGTTGAACAGTGATCCCATCTTGTGGCACAAAAGACTTGGTCACGCAAGTCTAAATCATCTAAACAAACTAGTCTCTAAAGACTTAGTGGTAGGGCTTCCTAACACTAAGTTCAAGGAAGACAAAGTTTGTGAGGCATGTGCAAGGGGGAAGCAGGTAAGATCTTCTTTCAAAAGTAAGAAAATGGTCAGTACCACCAGGACGTTGGAACTGGTTCATATGGACCTATGTGGTCCTATGAGAACTCTGAGCAGAGGTGGTAAGAAATATGTAATGGTGCTAGTTGATGACTATTCAAGGTTCACTTGGACCTTGCTCCTGACGTCTAAGGATGAACCATTTGATATGTTCACCTCATTTGTTAAGAAAACTCAAAATCAGTTAGGAAATCAACTAGCATCAATAAGATCTTATCATGGTACTGAATTTGAGAATGCAAAGTTTGCTGAGTTCTGTGATGAACATGGTATCAATCACAACTTTTCTTCCCCTAGAACCCCACATCAAAATGGGGTTTTTGAAAGAAAGAATAGAAATCTTGAAGACATGGCAAGAACCATGCTTCTTTATAGCAAACTACCCCACAGCTTCTGGGCAGAAGCAATAAACACTGCAAGCTACATAATAAATAGATGCATGACCAGGCCTCTGGTAGAGAAAAGTCCTTATGAATTACTTAAAGGGAGAAAGCCCAACATATCCCACCTTAGGGCTTTCGGATGCAAGTGCTTTGTGCACAATAATGGCAAAGATTCCCTAGGTAAATTTGATCCCAGAAGTGATGAGGGAGTATTCTTGGGATATTCATCACATAGAAAAGCTTATAAAGTGTACAATAAAAGAACTATGTGTGTAGAAGAGAGTGTGCATGTTGTCTTTGATGAAACTAACACTCTTTCTGAGAGACAAGAACCAGAAGACGAGGAGCTTGGACTGGTGAGAAGTAGTGAACACATTGAAGCAAATATGGAAGATGGAATAGGTGATAGACCAGGTCCAACTACCCCAAGAAACATGATAGGGGGAACTCAACATGTACACCCTGGCCCTGATCCTGTTCCACAACAACAAGACACCATGGAACTATCTAGAAGTGAACAATTGGTGCTCAAACCACACAGATACCAGAGCTCTCACCCTCTTGAAAATATCATAACAGATTTGACATCTGGAATCAAAAAAAGATCCTCCTTGAAAAATATGTGTTCGTTTGATGCCTTTCTATCCTTGATTGAACCAAAAAACATTGGTGAAGCCCTACATGATGCTGACTGGGTAAATTCCATGAAAGAAGAGCTGGATCAATTTGAAAGAAGTCAAGTATGGCACTTAGTACCCAGACCACTAGACAGATTAGTGATTGGCACAAAGTGGGTCTTCAGGACCAAGCTCGATGAGGATGGAATTGTTACAAGAAACAAGGCTAGACTGGTTGTTCAAGGATACAGTCAAGAAGAGGGAATTGACTATGATGAGACCTTTACCCCTATGGCAATACTGGAGGCAATCAGACTTCTTATAGCATTTGCTGCACACATGGAATTCACTCTCCATCAGATGGATGTTAAGAGTGCCTTTCTAAATGGCTATTTGAAGGAAGATGTATTTGTCAAATAGCATCCAGGTTTTGAAAGCAAGGAGTCATCTGACCATGTATACAAACTTGACAAGGCTCTCTATGGTCTCAAACTAGCACCTAGAGCATGGTATGAGCGGCTATCAAAATTCCTGCTAGAACATGGGTACAAACGAGGCAAAATTGACAGCACCTTGTTCTTAAAGGAAAAGGGTAAAGAACTCCTGGTTGTGCAAATATATGTGGATGATATTATATTTGGGGCAACTTCTGAAAAACTGAGTAAGGAATTTGCTACACTTATGGGGAGCGAGTTTGAGATGAGTATGATGGGTGAGCTAAACTTCTTCTTAGGCTTGCAAATCAAGCAAAACCCCAATGGAACAATGATCCATCAACAAAAGTATGTGAAAGAACTGCTCAAGAAGTTTAAAATGGAGGACTCAAAGGAAATAGACACCCCCATAGCCACAACTACAAAATTGGATGTGGATGAACCTGGTTCATCCGTTGATCAGAAGCTATAAAGAGGGATGATTGGGTCTCTATTATATCTCACTGCCAGTAGACCTGATATTGTGTTCAGTGTAGGATTGTGTTCTAGGTTTCAGGCAAATCCAAAGGAATCCCACCTAACTGCAGTGAAGAGAATCTTGAGATATCTTAAAGGCACCACTGATTTGTGCCTTTGGTATCCTAAAGGTAGTAATTTCGACCTTATGGATATGCTGATGTTGACTATGCATGTTTCTTGGTTGACAGGAAAAGCACTTCAGGCATGGCTCACTTTTTGGGCTCCTGCCTTGTGTCTTGGGCCACCAAGAAACAAAATTCAATAACTTTGTCTACTGCTGAGGCTGAGTATGTGGCTGCAGCCTCATGTTGTGCTCAGTTGTTGTGGATCAAGAAACAACTCATGGACTTTGGTATAAATGTGGGATGCATTTCTATTTTCTGTGATAACACTAGTGCAATTAGTATGACCAAGAACCCGGTTCATCATAAGAGAACTAAGCACATAGATGTTAGACACCACTTTCTTAGGGATAACTATGAAAAGGGAATGATCACAATTGAATTTTGTGCTACTGACAAGCAAATTGCATATATCTTTACTAAAGCACTGAGTAGGGAGCATTTTGAGAGAAACCGGCTTGAATTAGGGATGATTAAGATCACCTAATTGGAAAAACAAAAATGAAACAAAAAAAGTGAAAAATGAAAAAACAAATTGGCTAGAAATACTAAACATAGATAATCAACCAGACTAATCATTGCTCAGTATCATGACTTTATTGCCATACTCTCTTGCCATGTATTAATATGATTCCCTGGTTGCTAATGATGTTTTTCTATCTTTTTAAATTGAGTCATATCTAAATACTCTAACACGATGAACCTGGTTCATCGCTGCTGGTTCATCTGACGGACAAGGTACGTGCTCATCTCCATACACTTATTGAATTAATTACAGTCACACACGAGCAGGACTCTATCTATATTTGGTTCGTTTCAAATTATTTGTACTTATCCCAAAATAAAACCGTTCCAAGAAGTCCCATCGCTACTTAATTAGCCTAGATATAGGGGATTCCTAACCGTCTAATCAATGACAGTCCTACAACGTTTAGACTTCCACTTGACTACTAATTCTGACCGTTGTATAATTTATAGACACATCTTATAAAAGGGGAATCATTACCACCCCTCTTAATAACATAACAAGTAGAACCAAGTTCATCATTCTTCTAAAACCAAAACTGATCAACTCTCTTTTCTTCCAAAAACTATTCATAACAATGTATTCACCACCCCTGGTTTCATCTTCTTTCTCCGCCCACGATTATGAGGACGGTGATTCTAGTTCTACTTCTCCATCAGTGTACAGTTCACATTAACCAGCCAGATTTACAACCCCCCAAAACCCTCCAGTTCTTGAGCCTACTCTTGAACCTACACCCAACCCCACTCCAGCCCCTAGGGCACGTAGGGTGAAAATGTTGGCTAGGAAATCAGTAGCTTCTGGCTCTCATGCAAGATTCTTGGAGTAAATTCTTAAAGCTAGCGAGACCCATGAGTCTGAATCTTCAAGTGAATCCTTCAAATCCGCTAATGAGGATGAAGCAACAGGTTCATCCAGTTCTGAGCAAGGTAATCTTGAAGTTGATTCTGAAACTGCTACTACTGAAAACAAGTTTGTGTTGGTTGGCTCAGTTGTTGATGTTGAAGTGCCGGATAGGCAGAGAAAATTGGGGAAAGATAAAATTCTAGAGAGAGATGGAGAAGGAGGTTTTGTAAGGGGATCTGGGGAGGGCGGTACCACTTTGGCTATTTGTGGTCCCGTTCCTGAGATTGTCGAAGAAGGTGTCACAAACTTAGGGGGAAGTGTTGCTGAGGAAGCAGCAGCACGTCTAGAGAGCTTACAAAAATCAGCAGATAAACCTGGTTCATCTATTGAGGAGACACTGGCTGAGATGCTGAGGAAGCTGGGGGAGTCTTATAACCCTAAAAAGAAGAGAACTCAAAAGTTCAAGAAAGTCACTACCCTAGTTCCTCCAAAGAAAAGGAAAGCTTATGTATTTTTTGATGCTCCTGCCCCAAAAGTTCGTGCTACACAAAGTGTTATTCGACAAGGAGAAGAAGAGTTGGAAAGGGATTTGAGAGAGAGCAAGAAAAGGAAGGCTGTCAAGGGAAAGACGAAGGTAGGAGAGCCTATTGAGGTTGTTATTGTTGATGATGATACGATGGACCTGGTCCATCCTGAGGAGCAGCCTGCTCCAGTTGTGGTAGAGATACCTGAACCCAAGAAGGCTAAGGCTTCTTCCAAGAAGTCAGCTGTTGTGTCTGCCACACCCTCAACTATAGCAAAAAGGACCAGGTCTAAAGTCAAGAAAGTGAAGGTTGTTAAAGAAGAAGAAGAAGAAGAAAAATAGAGTGGAGGAGAGGAGGAGATGACTGGTGAGCAATATGACAAACTCACCTTGTTTGGAAAGCATACAATTCTTAAGGGAAAGTTGGTGAAAGATCTGGAAGAATCCAGAATGATCTTCTTGATAGATGCGCTGGATGCACAAGGGTGGAAGAACATGATTCTTCAGCTTGAGGGAAGGCTGGAAAGGAACGAACTGGTGGAGTTTATGGCCAATTCAAGTGTCAAGAATGGCAGGGTGACCTCCACAGTCAAAGGAATTCAGATCACTTTTGATGCAAAGGAACTGGGAGAGATTCTGAATATACCTGCTGAGGGCTACGATGATTACACTAGGCAAATATGGCCTAGTCTTGATTGAATGGCCTTAGCTCTCAACATCACCAGATTCTTTTGTGAAAATGAGGAGGAACCTGAGCCCAGGCCAGTGTTCAAAAGTGAAGTGAAGCCCCAAAACAAGTTGTTCTTCGAATTTGTTATCAAGTTTCTGCTTCGAAGACAAGATCGTAGGCACATCGCTAGTTACATGGACTTGACGCTTATGGAGTGCATGTATAGGGGAAAGCAGATTAACTGGCCAGCTTTCATCATTCAGCTCTTGGATAGAGTTGTAAATGGAACCAAAGAACATGCTATTCCTTATGGCTTTATTCTGACGGCTGCGCTTGCCCACTTGGAGGTTCATGTGAAGAAGTTTGAGATGGCTAATGCTAAGGATTATTTTGGGAAGAACACTTTGCTGACATGTGATTATCTTGTCAATGTTCCTGAGGATGAACCTGGTTCATCTAGGCAGCAGCCAGTCCATAGCAAAGTCAGGTCATTGGTGCATGAAGGAGAGATAAAGGATGCGGAGATCCTTAGATTGAAATCTCGCATTCATGAGGTGGAAGCTGAGCGGGATGCTCTCATAGTTGAACTAGCAAAGGAGAGGGAGAAAAATGAAGGTGTTCTTCAGCAAATGCTTTCTCTCCTTCAAGCCAAGAACCCAACCTCATCTTCCCCTACGATCTGGGTTGTTTCCCTCTCGACTTTGCAACCTTAGGATGTCCAGAGCCACCAAAACCCCCTCATTGCCCAGTTCGGGATTTGTTCTGTGTTTTTTTTGTTTTGCTCATGGTTATGACTTTTTAGTTCTTTTTGTGTATGGTGTTTGATTACTGACTAATCAATGAATTCTGCTTCTGTTAGTTATTGACTTTGTCTCGGTTTCTTACATAGTTTACATTTATTGGTTTCTTTTGATGATTAAATCATGTTTGCACCTGCAATTGCCTCAATGGCCATGAGTAGTTGTTAACCAACTCTGGCAAGTTTATCATTTTGCAACTTTTCGATGATGCCAAAAGAGGGAAGAAATGTGCTTTCCAAATTTCAAACTGTTGTGATATTTATAACCTAATGAACCTAGTCTCTCTATGATAAATGCTTAAAACCATACAAAGTGTTTGAAGTGTATACAGGGTTAAGCACAGAGTTTGTCATCATCAAAAAGGGGGAATTTGTTGACCCAAGTCACTGCATGGTTTTGAAGATTGACAAATGTCTACCCAGTTGAACCAGGTCCATCAGGGCAAACATACTTGAACAGTTCCATTGGCACAAGAACCATCTATGTACAGGAGATAAATGTGATTGTGAATTATCCATGAACCAAGAGGTTGTATCCTAATGCGAAAAGGTTGCATATTGATAAGAGGTTAGATTTCGAGTTCAGCAAGGACAGTAACAAAGGGAAGAAGTTGAGATAAACACAAACTCTTCTACCAAGGAAGAGTTTCATTAGAACTAAACAAGAACATCTCAACTACTGGGGCTATATAATGTTCAAGCATTCCTGCTGAATTCTTATCGCACAAAGGCAGAAGTGAAACAAAAATTGAAAGCAAAATTCCCAGAGTTATTTTTTAAGAAAAATCCTTGTGCGACACAAAGGCTACTGACCAGCTAGAAGAACCAGTTCCATCTGTTTATCTTTCGAGTCTAGTTGGTTGTAGTAGGTGATCTAATATTGCATCTTTCAACTTTATTAGAAGCAATTGTAATAGGTACACATTGTTCAAGTTAGAGTTAAATTGAAGCTTGTCACAATTAGCTAGAAGCTAGGTTGCTACAAAGGGATTAGAGTTAGTCCTAGGTTTACAAAAGAGTTTATTTTGTAAATGTTGTTTGGCTCAGAGTTGTAGTGAAGAGTTTGGGAAAATTCTACTGAGGAGTAGGTCGTGGTTTTTTCACCTTTTGAGTCAGGTGTTTTCCACGTAAAAATCTCTGTGTTTTTACTTTACTTCATTTATTATTCCGCAACAGTTGAAGTTGGAACACCAAGAAGAACCAGGTTATTCTATTGAGAATACTCGAAAATTGGACACCACACAAATCACCCCCCCCTCTTGTGTGGTATTGAAGTATAAACAATCAAAGAGGCCATTTAATCTAGAGGAACACCTAGTGTTTGATAGAATGCTCAAGTAAGTTCAAGACACGATCATTATTCTTAATTCTAAGTTCAAATATGCCACATTGTGAACTAGATTAAAGGTGCTAGAAGGTCCGGTGAATTGTGGTAGAAATCTAAGGAAAACAAAATTCCAAATCGAGGTATGTATGGCTAACTTTGATCTTTGTAGAATCGTTACGCTAGTGTCCGAGCAGTTGGTAGGAGTTCCTTACACTATCATATTTGAATTTATTGTTCTAATGTGTTGAGGCGTAAGATTCTGTTCTCTGATTGTCTTAGTTGTTTACCATGTCACCATGCTACTTCAAAATTGTGAATCATGATTCTTTATGCTTATCCTATCATGTGCAAAACTCATCATATGTTGGAACTTATCTATATGAAGGATGGTGGTACTAATGAATGAAAATGGTAACAAACTCAATTGTTAAATGTATCCAAGTGCCAATGGCTATGTAATAAATGATGGGAAAGAAATGTGAATTGATTTAATTAAGTTAAATGGTTATGGCATACCTTACATGTCTCACTGTTTTTGTAAAGATTATTGTGCCCCTTTATTTCACATGGTTCTCCGATTTCTATGAACTTATACTCTTGGTGGTAGAAATTCTTGTGATTGATTTGTGCTTTGTTGTTTCTTATTTGAACTATGTACGGTGGGATCGGGTTGTGCGCCGCAACAGGAAGAATAAGGATGGTATATAGAGAAGGAATAAAGGTGCAATGTGATTGTACGGTGGGCTCGGGTTGCACGCCGCAACCGGAGAAATAAGGGTGGTTTTTTGAGAATGAATAAGGGTGAAAAATGATTGTACGGTGGGATCGGGTTGTGCGCCGCAACAGGAGAAAATTGGAATAAGAAACTACGAGACTCTCATTTGTGTTCTTTGTATTTCTGTGCAGTATTGTTTGATTTCCATGATTGTCTTCTACTTGTGTACGGTGTAATTCTACTTAGAGTAAAGTTTGTTCATACATACTAGTACTATTCGATGGTACTAACGTCCCTTTGCCGGAGGCGCTACATCGTTTAAATGGATGTAGGTGGTTCTGTAGCAGGTAGCGCCGATCGATGATAGTGGTGCTTTCTCATCCTCCCCTCAGTAGTTCTGGTGAGCCCTATTTCCTCCCGGAGCCGTGTGTAGTTACATGTTGATCTCCTTTGTACATGTTGTCCCTTTTTGAGGTATAGCCGGGGCCTTGTCGCCGACAGGTCTATGTTCATTTCTCCATACTCATAGAGGCTCCGTAGACACTTATGTGGGTTGTGATTGTATTTTGGGTAGTTGTTGGATCTACTCGTAACCGTGATTCCGTATCGCGAATATTGTAATTTGTATGTATGTTTTGAAATATCTAATGTTGGTAATGGTGAAAGAGGAAAATGGACTTAATGTTATGAATATATGCTTTTGAATTAATCTCTTGCTCCCTCATGTAAATAATGTATGCTATAAATCCGGGGGAGAAATGAGTCGGGTAGGAAAGGCTAATCAGGCTTGCTTTACCGAGTCACTCGGTTAGGCGCTGGTCCCGTCCCTCGGTTTTGGGGCGTGACAAACTTGGTATCAGAGCCTAAGGTTTTAAAAGTGTCCTAGGATGTCTCGGAGCCGTGTCTAGTAGAGCCCTTCTTATCGGTGTGTTGTCGACCACATCTATAATTAGGGGGCTACATGGACAATTAGGAATACTACCCTTCATTGTTATTCTGTATTGTGCGATTGAGTGAAAGGTGAGGTTGTCTTTCTCTGAGTCGTGCATTGTTTTAACTTTCAGTAAATGGAACCCAGGAAGAAAGCGCGACTCGGCCAACAGGACAATGCCACCCCAGCGGTGGCCACTGATTCTCAATTGAATGATGCGGGTGAGAATAATTCCCCGACTATGAATCAGCCTAATTCCTCCACACCAGACCGGACCGTCTTGATTCTTACTCTAGCGGAAGGTGCCACAATCCCTCCCATTGATATTCCTGATCCTCCTCCATCCCCAGCCTCCGGTCCCGGTATTTCTGACGGGATCGTCGGGGAGCTATCCAGATGCTGACCAAGTTGGTGGCTTCTGAAGCCCAGAGGTCCAATGCTGCCCCCACATCCTTTAGCGAGCAAGGAGATTCTTCGGGTTCTAGGGTTAACAGGTTCCTTCAGTTAGCCCCTCCAGAGTTCACAAGTACCGACCCCGAGGCGGACCCTCAAGATTTTATTGATGAGATGCACAACACCCTCCGAGTTATGTGTGCTATTGATACAGAGGAAGTAGAGTTGGCATCTTACCGTCTGAAAGGGGTGGCATATTCGTGGTTTGAGATATGGGAGGATTCCCGTGAGGAGGGGAGCCCTCCAGCGAGGTGGAGTGAGTTTGCGAATGCCTTCATAGATCATTTCTTGCCCACCGAGATTAGGGCAACCCGAGCATCAGAGTTCGAGGTCCTCAAGCAAGGTAATAGAAGTGTGTGGGAATATCATATGGAATTTATGCGCCTGTCCAAGTATGTTGTTCATATGATACCGACCATGGAGGCCTGAGTTCGCCGGTTTGTGCAAGGCCTTGGTCCCTTGGTTGTTAATGAAGCTGCCAAAGCTGCTCTACATTCTGACATGAACTATGGGAAGATTGTGGGACTCGCCCAGGCTACAGAGGCTCGGAAGTTGAAGCTAAGGATGGATCGAGAAGGTTGTAGCAGGGCCCGGTAAGCGGGCAACCTTGGGAGTTCATTCGGAGATGGGAGATCGGTTCCTCGGGGTGGGTCATCAGGCCCACCCCAGTCTTATGCTCAGTCATCAGCTAGTGCCCCACCATCAGGGCATCATCAACATCAGCAGGGAGGTCGTTTTGGGGCCAGTTCAGGTAGCAGAAGGTTCCATCAGCCGGGTCTACCAGGAGGGAGATTCCAGTAGCAGCAGAGGGCCCCATGCCCTAAGTGTGGGAGGTTTTATTCTGAGCCCTGTTACTTGGACATACCTGTATGCTATAGATGCGGAATGAGAGGCCATATTCAGAGAGACTGTCGTACATCCAGCCAGGGCACAGTTAGGGGCACCGTTCATCCATCCAGTTCTTTAGCTGCTAGATCTTCAGCACACCCTCCACCTCGCGGCCCTCCAACACCAACAAGGAGCGGTGCAGCTAGGGGTGCAGCCCGGGGTCAAGAGGACCTAGCCGGTTCTATGCCCTGAGTGGTCGTCAGAGTGCAAAAGCTTCTCCAGATGTCGTCACAGGTATTATGACTGTTCAATCTCATGATGTGTATGCCCTTATTGATCCCGAGTCTTCTTTGTCATAAGTTACTCCTTTTATTGCTTCAAGTTTTAGGATAGAAATAGAACAGCTTCATGAGCCGTTCTCAGTGTCGACTTCGGTTGGTGAATTTATTACGGTCGCGCGAGTCTATAGGAATTGTGTTGTCACGTTGTGTGGTCGGGATACCACGGCCGATCTTATTGAGCTAGGGATGGTTGATTTTGATGTAATAATGGGGATGGATTGGCTCTATTCATGTTTTGCTGAACTCGACTGCCGAACAAGAATTATGAGGCTTGAGTTTCCTTATGAACCCGCTATTGAGTGGGAGGGGAATAATATTGTGCGAGAGGTAGGTTTATTTCCTACCTTAAGGCCTCAAAAATGATCAGAAAGGGGTGCATCTACCATTTGGTGTGGGTTGCGGATACCACTTCTGCATCTCCTGCTCCCGAGTCCGTGCCTATTGTGAATGAATTCCTTGATGTTTTCCCGGATGAGCTTCCCGGGATTCCACCAGATAGAGAGATTGATTTCGGTATTAATGTATTGCCAGACACACAGCCAATATCTATTCCACCCTACAGGATGGTGCCAATGGAATTGAGGGAGTTAAAGGAGCAGTTGAAGGATCTTCTAGAAAAGGGTTTCATTCGGCCAAGTGTGTCTCCATGGGGCGCACTGGCTCTTTTTGTCAGAAAGAAAGATGGATCACTGCAAATGTGTATTGACTACCGGCAACTCAACAAGGTCACAATCAAAAACAAATACCCATTACCTCAGATAGATGATTTGTTCGACCAATTGCAAGGTGCTAGGTTCTTCTCAAAGATTGATTTGTGGTTCGAGTATCACCAACTAAAGATCAGGGAGCAGGATATTCTTAAGACCGCCTTCAGGACTCGATATGAGCACTTTGAATTCTTGGTAATGTCTTTTGGGCTAACCAACACCCCAACAGCTTTCATGGACCTTATGAATCGAGTCTTCAAGCCATTTCTTTACTCTTTTGTAATAGTCTTCATCGACGATATCCTTGTTTATTCACGAAGTCAGGAAGATCATGCTAATAAACTCAGGACAAATCTGCAGACTCTTCATCAGCACCAGTTGTATGCAATGTTCTCAAAATGCAAATTTTGGCAAGAATCAGTTACTTTTTTAGGCCATGTTGTCTCCCGGGAAGGAATTCAGGTTGATCCCCAAAAGATCACAGTTGTGAAAGATTGGCCTAGACCAACGACCCCGATAGAGATTCACAGTTTCTTGGGTTTAGCCGGATATTATCGGAGGTTCGTGGAAGGATTCTCCACTCTCGGCTCCCCATTGACTAAGCTGACGCAGAAAGCGGTCAAGTTCCAGTGGTCCGATGCTTGTGAAAGGCGTTTCCAGGAATTGAAATCAAGATTGACTTCGGCGCCGGTGTTGACCTTGCCAGAGGGTACAGAGGGCATTGTGGTGTATTGTGATGCTTCAAGGGTTGGTCTGGGGTGTGTGTTAATGCAATGCGGTAAGGTTATAGCTTATGCTTCGAGGCAGCTTAAGAATCACGAAAAGAATTATCCGACACATGATTTGGAGCTTGCAGCAATTGTCTTTGCATAGAAAATCTAGCAGCACTATCTTTATGGGGTCCATGTGGACGTGTTCACAGACCACAAGAGTCTCCATTATCTATTAAAACAGAATGAATTAAACTTAAGGCAGAGGAGATGGTTGGACTTGCTCAAAGATTATGACATGAATATCTTGTACTATCCAGGGAAAGCGAATATGGTGGCAGACGCTCTTAGTCTAAAATCCATGGGTAGTTTGGCTCACTTAAAAGCAGGTCAGAGGCATTTGGCTCGAGAGGTTTACCAGTTGGCCAGTTTGGGGGTTTGTCTTACGGCCTCAGACGAAGGGAATGTTGTGGTGCATAACAGAGCTAAATCCTCGCTTGTGGCGGAAGTTAGGGAAAATCAATTCAATGATCCAGTAATGGCACGGCTAAGAGAGGCAATTCTTAATCACAGGACCACATCTTTTTCACTTAGCAAGGATGACGGTGTTTTGCGGTGCCAAAGGAGACTATGTGTTCCGGATGTGGATGACCTTCGGGAGAGGATAATGGCAGAGGCTCAAAATTCTAGATATTCTATACACCCAGGTTCTATGAAAATGTATCACGATCTCAAGGAAGCTTATTGGTGGAATAACATGAAGAGGGGTGTGGGGGACTTTGTGGCTAAGTTCCCGAACTGTCAGCAAGTAAAAGCCGAACATCAAAGGCTCGGTGGGTTGGCTCAGCTTATAGAAATACCAATATGGAAGTGGGAGATGATCAATATGGATTTTGTGGTAGGATTACCCCGCACTCCGCGCAAGTTTGACTCAATTTGGGTGATAGTAGATCGACTCACGAAGCCAACACATTTCTTGCCAGTCAAGTTCACCGACACTGCAAAACAATGTGCTCAGTTGTATATCAAAGAAATAGTCAGTCTCCTTGGCACTCTATTTTCCATTATTTCGGATCGAGGGGCCCAATTCACAGCTAACTTTTGGAAGAAATTTCAGCAAGGTTTGGGAACGCATGTAAATCTCAGCACGACCTTCCACCTGCATATTGATGGACAAGCAGAACAGACTATCCAGACACTTGAGGACATGTTGCGAGCTTGTGTGCTTGATTTTAAAGGTAGCTGGGATGATCATTTGCCACTTGTAGAATTTTCTTACAATAACAGTTTCCACGCTAGCTTTCAGATGGCCCCATTTGAGGCTTTGTACGGTAGGAGGTGTAGGTCTCCGATTGGGTGGTTCGAGGTTGGAAAGGCCGAACTGTTGGGACCGGATAATGTGCACCAAGCTAGGGAGAAGGTTGGAATCATAAAGGAACGGTTGAAAACTGCTCAGAGCCGTCAGAAATCCTATTCGGATGTTCGTCGCAGGGATTTGGAGTTCCAAGAAGACGATTGAGTGTTCTTGAAGGTATCTCAAATGAAGGGGGTCATGCGGTTTGGAAAGAAAGGGAAATTGAGTCCGAGATATGTCAGGCTCTATAGGGTCACTCAAAGGATAGGACAGGTGGAATATAGGCTAGAGTTTCCCCCTGAAATGTCATTGGTGCACCCGGTGTTTCATGTGTCCATGTTAAATAAAGTGATTGGAGACTCGTCTGCCATCGTGCCGGTGGAGAGCGTTGAAGTTAATGAAGAAGTTCCGGTTTCTATTTTTGATAGGCAGGTTCGTAAGTTGAGAAACAAGGAAATTGAATCAGTTAAAGTGTTATGGCGAAATCAACAAGTCGAGGAAGCTACTTGGGAAGCTGAAAATGAAATGAAAAAGAAGTACCCCCATTTGTTTGAATAAGTCAGGTAGTCGTTTATGAAGTTGATTATCTCTAAATAATTGCATTACATGTCATATTGTGTAGAGCCACCCCACTCCCCTAATCCCCCGTTCTCTTATGAATCCTTAATTAGTACTACATTTGTGTGTTATTGTGTTAACTGAATTATGTGGAATTTGTTGAAGTAACTGAATTTTGTGGAATTTTTTTGAAGTAACTGAATTATGTGGAATTCGTTGAAGTGTGTTTCGAGGGCTCTCTGACAGGCAGATAGGCCTAATTACAAAGGAAACTCTGGCAATTTTTTTAGAAAAGTCAGAGTTAGTGAAAATTAGGGGTTGGCATATTGTATTTTCAAACCCAAGTGATTCCCCCGATCCTCATTCGAGGACAAATGATCTTAAGTGGCGGGAGGATGTAAAGACTCATAGAATTCTTAACTAAAAATGATGCCCGGAGAGATCACCATGTTTATATAACTATAGAAATTCTTAAATCGGACCTTTTTGGAGTGAAAAGTACCCCAGAACATAGATGATAGAATTTTTCAAGTTTGTGCAAATCTGCGGTCCACTATGCGATCGCATATCAAGTATGCGGACCGCATAGTGGTCGCATAGTTGGACAGATTGCTGTCCATTTTCAGGACAGTTATGCGGCCCAAAATGCGATCGCATATCATGTATGCGGGCCGCATAGTTGTCGCGTAATTGCACCTGAGTTTTTGCGGAGGGAGTTATGCGGTGCACTATGCGATCGCATAACAGGTATGCGTACCGCATAGTTGCCGCATACCTGGGCAGTTCCCTTTTCTTTTTGGCCCAGCTGAAGGACAATAATGCGGCAGGTTTGCGGACCGCATAACCGAAATGCGATTGCATTCTGGACCGCAAACCTGCATCGGGGATCCTATTTCTTAATTTTTAAAACCCGACCCCTAGACTAATATAACACCCATCCCTCATAATTTTAACTATTTTCTGATAAAATAGAGAGAGGAGAGAGTGGGTTCTAGTGAGAGAGAGTCACAACTTCATCAATATAACTATTTTTGTTAAAATGAAACATGAATAGGTTAGTCCATAAAGATGGGGGTAGGAATCTTGCATGCATGTAACCAACTAGTTATAATCTAGTGAAGGGAAATGGGTTAGAGTAATCTTTCACTAAAACTAGGACATTTAATCTAGAGGAACACCTAGTGTTTGATAGAATGCTCAAGTGAGTTCTACACACGATCATTATTCCTAATTCTAAGTTCAAATATGCCACATTGTGAACTCGATTGAAGGTTCTAGAAGGTCCGGTGAATTGTGATAGAAATTTGAGGAAAAAATTCCCAAATCGAGGTATGTATGGCTAACTTTGATCTTTGTAGAATCGTCACGCTAGTGTCCGAGCAGTTGGTAGGAGTTCCTTACTTGATCATATTTGAATTTATAGTTCTAATGTGTTGAGGCGTAAGATTTTGTTCTCTGATTGTCTTAGTTGTTTAGCATGTCACCATGCTACTTGAAAATTGTGAATCATGATTCTTTATGCTTATCCTATCATGTGCAAAACTCATCATATGTTGGAACTTATCGATATGAAGGATGGTGCTACTAATGAATGAAAAGGGTAACAAACTCAATTGTTAAATGTATCCAAGTGCCAAGGGCTATGTAATAAATGATGGGAAAGAAATGTGAACTGATTTAATTAAGTTAAATGGTTATGGCGTACCTTACATGTCTCACTGTTTTTGTAAAGATTATTGTGCCCCTTTATTTCACATGGTTCTCCGATTACTATGAACTTATACTCTTGGTGGTAGAAATTCTTGTGATTGAGTTGTGCTTTGTTGTTGCTTATTTGAACTATGTACGGTGGGATCGGGTTGCGCACCACAATAGGAGGAATAAGGATGGTATATAGAGAAGGAATAAGGGTGCAATGTGATTGTACGGTGGGATCGGGTTGCACGCCGCAACAGGAGAAATAAGGGTGGTTTGTTGAGAAGGAATAAGGGTGAAAAATGATTGTACGGTGGGATCGGGTTGCACGCCGCAACAGGAGAAATAAGGGTGGTTTGTTGAGAAGGAATAAGGGTGAAAAATGATTGTACGGTGGGATCGGGTTGCGCGCCGCAACAGGAGGAAATCGAAATAAGAAACTACGAGACTCTCATTTGTGTTCTTTGTATTTTAGTGCAGCATTGTTTGATTTCCATGATTGTCTTCTACTTGTGTACGGTGTAATTCTACTTAGAGTAAAGTTTGTTCATACATACTAGTACTATTCGATGTTACTAACGTCCCTTTTTCCATGGACGCTACATCTTTTAAATGGATGTAGGCAGTTCTGTAGCAGGTAGAGCCGATCGACGATAGTGGTGCTTTCTCCTCCTCCCCTTAGCAGTTCTAGTGAGCCCCATTTCCTCCCGGGGCCTTGTGTAGTTACATGTTGATCTCCTTTGTACATGTTGTCCCTTTTTGAGGTATAGTCGGGGCCTTGTCGCCGGCAGGTCTATTCATTTCTCCATACTCTTAGAGGTTTCGTAGACACTTATGTGGGTTGTGAATGTATTTTTGGTAGTTGTTGGATCTACTCGTAACCGTGATTCTGTATCGCGAATAATTTAATTAGTATGTATGTTTTGAAAGATCTAATGTTGGTAATGGTGAAAGAGGAAAATGGACTTAATGTTATGAATATATGCTTTTGAATTTATCTCTTGCTACCTCATGTAAATATGTATGCTATAAACAAGGGGGAGAAATGAGTCGGGTAGGAAAGGCTAATCAGGCTTGCTTGACCGGGTCACTCGGTTAGGCGCTGGTCCTGTCCCTCGGTTTTTGGGCGTGACAGGTTGGTTCAGGATCGGAGTGGTCGTGGTGAGTATTGAGACACTTAATCTCTGAAACTAGCTTAATGGTTAGAAAAGTCAACAGAGAGTTGACTATTAGGTAAACGACCTCAGAATGTGGATTTTATCGTTGGATAGCTTCGTTAGGTGACTTGGGACTTAGTAGTGTGTTCGAAATGTGGTTTTGATGCCCGGAGTAGAATTAGGCTTGAATTGGCGAAAGTGAGTTTTTGGCAATTTCCGGTGAACAAGTCTGTAGTTTCATTTTGGACGTGTGTGTAAACTTTCAGATCATTCGGACGTTTTGGATAGTTTCGGCATCGTTGGTGATTTTCGAAAGATTTAGGATTCTTACGCTTGAATCATGAGCCGAATTTGAGTTTCGATGTTATTTTGAGTGTTTCGAGGGTTCGACTAAGTTCGGATGATCATTTATGACTTGTTTGTATTTCTAGTTGGGGTCTCGAGGGGCTCGGGATGATTTCAGATAGACATCGGGAAGTTGGAAGTTGGAAAATGCAGCAGAAATGTTGCTGGTGTTGTTTTGCTGGTGTGGCCGCACCTGCGGAAGGGAAGCTGTAGGTGCGATGGCCGCATGTGCGGAAAAAGGGCGCGGGTGCGGACTTTGGCTAGGTTGGAGGATGGCTGTAGGTGCGAAGTTTTGACCGCATCTGCGAAGGCGCAAGTGCGGAGAGTTAGCCGCAGGTGCGAGTTTTGGATCTTTTAGTGAAATGCGCAGGTGCGCACCTGGGACCGCAGGTGCGATAAAAGGACCGCATGTGCGGTCATCGCTGGGCTGAACATATAAATAGGACGCTTAGCAATTTTTGGGTCATTCTTCCACCATTTTTGCACGGGTTTGAAGCTTTTTGAAGGGTTTTTGAAGAGGAATTCAAGGGTTCTTCGTGGAGGTGAGACGTTTGGACTTAAAACGCATTTATATGTGATTATTGGACTGATTTTGGGTACATTTTATGGAAAATTAGTGCCTAAATTGGGGTTTTAAGTCTTGGGAATTGGAGATTTTAATTGAGGAATTGAAGGGTCAATTGTGGCTGGATTTTGATGTATTTTATATGGGTAGACTCGTGGAAGGATAAGGATTCTAGTTTTGCAATTTTTATCAAATTTCGAGACGTGGGCCTGGGGGTTAGGTTTGGCCAATTTCGGGATATGTGCTTAATTTTGATAATTTTCGGATGGGTTTCGTCTACCTAGCATATGTTGATGATATTGATCTGGTTTTGGTTAGATTTGGAGAGATCGGAGGCTGATTCGAGGGGCAAGAGCATCGCGGAGTAGTTTTCGGGCCGGTTTGATGTAGGTTAGGATTGTAAATCTAGACCTGAGGGTATGAAACCCCGGTATTTCGTATTGTTTTGATAAATGATGTGACGCACATGCTAGGTGATGAGTGTGTGGGCGTGCACCGATAAGGATTGTGACTTGGTCCGTCCCGTAGCGACTATTAAGCCGCGTGTTTGATTTGAAATCATATGATATCCTGTATCTTAGAGGTTTATATTTCATTATGGGTTGTATGCCATGTTTGGGGCCTTGTGCCGACATGTTTACACCCTCAGGGGTATTTTTCCACTATTCTCACACTATTTTTGATAGAAAATTTATGAACTCAGTCATGCTTTATACCAATTGTTGTTATCACCCTGTTTTAGAATATTGAGAGATATTTTGGGCTGAGTCCCGTGAGATGTGATGAGTTGCCCGAGTGGCTTGTGAGGATGACTGAGTGAGGCCGAGAGCCGAGTTTGTGAGGATAGTTATGGATCAGGATGCACGCCACAGCAAGGTATGTGGATCGGGTTGCACGCCGCAGTGATATATATATATATATATTGGATCAGGATGCACGCCACAGTGATATAGCGCTTGGGCTGAAGGAGCCCCTCCAGGAGTCTGTACACCCCCAATGAGCGCAGTCGACTATTATTTGGATCGGGCTGCACACCGCAGCGTATGTTATTTGGATCGGGCTACACGCCGCAGCAATTATGTGTATACAAAGTACCTGTTGAGTGAGAGTGTTGAGTGTGAGAATTGACTTATGATAGTAGAGTCACGAGTGACTGAGAGACCTTATTTACGAGTGACACTGTGCCTGAGAGGCTATTATATTGTGAAATCATTATTTTTCACTCTTCTTTACACTGAGTCTATTTTGATAAATGTTGAATTAATGTTTTATGCAAGTTTAAACAGAAAAAACTGGAGTTTGTGAAGTATTTGGCAGATGTAGACTTTTGACTTGATTTATTTACCTTCACTTGCACTTACTTTTATGAAATTATAAAGTTTAAATGCTCATCATTGCACTCAAGTATTTAGTTACGGTTGTTACTTACTGAGTTGGTGTACTCACGTTACTCCATGCACCTTGTGTGCAGATCCAGGTACCGGGTCAGAGCGCTAGCTGACTTCCACTTGCTTTGGAGCCTATTCGAGGATAGAGGTAGTTGTTTGGCGTCCACATCGTGCCTTTTTCCTTTCATAGTTTGTCATTTTATCTTATTTTTCTGGACTTGTATTAGCAAAGTCATAATATCATACAGTGTATTTACTCCTTTAGATTCTCATGACAGTTGACTCCAGATGTCTGGGGCGGTGTTAGATTCAATCGCTTTTATTATTATTGTTGATGAACTTGTTTTAAAAATAGAATAATTTATATTTAAAATGGGGAATATTATTTATCAATTGAGATAGTTGGCTAGCCTAGTTTCACGATAGGCACCCTCACAGCCAGTATTGAATTTGGGGTCGTGACAAGTTGGTATCAGAGCCTATGTTACATAGGACTCAACGGTTATGAGCAGGTTTAGTAGAGTCTTGCTGATCGGTACGGAGACGTCTGTACTTATCTTCGAGAGGCTACATAATTTTGTCATGCGAATCTGTTGATTCTGGAAATCTAAACTTCTGTTGTTTCATTCTCTCACAGATGGTGAGGACACGCTCTACCGATCAGGGTGACTAGGCACCAGCTAGACTAGAGAGAGGTTGAGGACGTGGTCGAGGTAGAGATAGGGGTGTCGCCCGTGAGGTAGCCGGGGAGGTACCCGTGGATCCGCCTACAATTCAGGATCAGGTTCCCACCACAGATATTCCAGCGGGACAGGCCCAGGCACCGGCAGTGCCCATTGTTATTTCGGGTCTTCAAGAGACTCTGGCTCAGATTCTGACTGTATGCACCAGTCTTGCTCAGGCAATCCTTGTATCTACTACTGCCGCTACTTCTCAGGCTAGGAGAGGCACTCAGACTCCATCTGCCCGGACACCTGAGCAGGTTACTCAGGGACATCAGACACCGGGGGCAGCTCCAGCCCAGCCGGTTGCCTCAGCTCAGAATTTTGTGGTTCCAGCCATGCCAGATGATAAGCAACACAAGTTGGAGAGGTTTAGTAGTCTTCAGCTTCGGACATTCAGTGGTGCTGAGGTCGAGGATGCCCAGGGTTTCTTGGACAAGTGTCATAGGATGCTTCGTACTGCAGGGATACTGGAGACCAGTGGGGTCTCGTTTTCTACTTTCCAGTTTTTTGGGGCTGCTTTTACTTGGTGGGAGTCTTATGAGAGGCGTAGGCCCGTTGGTGCAGCACCCCTTACTTGGCAGCAGTTCTCCACTATCTTCTTGGAGAAGTATGTTCCCCAGTCTCACAGAGAGGAGCAGCATAGGCAGTTTGAGCAGCTGCGTCAGAGTGAGTTGATAGTGACGCAATATGAGATGCGGTTTTCAGAGTCATCTCGTCATGCTTCAGAGTTGGTCCCTACTGAGAGGGAGAGGATCAGTAGGTTTGTGGATGGCCTCACTTATCAGTTTCGTATTTTGATGACTAGAGAGAGGGTATCAGGTGCTACTTTCGAGCAGGTTGTTGATATTGGTCGGGATATTGAGTCAGTTCTCCGTCAGGAGAGAGAGGAGAGGAAGGCCAAGAGGCCTCAGGGATCTGGTAGTTTCAGTGGTGCTCCTTCTAGAGGGCAGTTTCAGCATGGTAGAGGTCGCTCATTTTGGACTCCTTAGCCAGTTCGCCCAGCTTATAGTGGTGCATCATCGGGGCAGGGTCCCTGCAGTTCTCATCCGGGTCATTCTTCATTCAATGCTCTTCCATCTCAGAGTTCATCTCGACCACCATCTATTCAGGGTTCCTCTATGCATGGTTCATCTAGTGGCTATCTTGGTGCCAGGGGTTCCCTTCAGTCCCCGTCTCCCACACCAGGGAGTTGCTACGAGTGCGAAGAGTTCAGACACATGATGAGACAGTGTCCTCATCTTCTTGGGGGTCCATCTCAGTCGAGGAGTCAGCCTTCGACTCAGCTCCAGTTACTTCGCCACCCACCCAAGCAGCTAGGGGTGGGAGTCAGACAGCTAGAGGCCGCCCTAGAGGGGGAGGTCGAGCAGGTGAAGGTCACGTTCGTATCTATGCACTCCCATCCAGTCCAGATGTTATGGCCTCCGATGCAGTGATCACATGTATTATTTCAGCCTGTCATCGAGATGCTTTGGCCTTATTTGACTCTGGTTCCACATATTCCTATGTTTCGTCATATTTTTCCCATTTTATGGATATGCCCCGTGAGTCTTTAGTTACATCTGTTCATGTGTCGACTCCAGTGGGCGATACTATTATTGTGGACCATGTGTATCGGTCGTGTGTGGTATCTATTGGGGGTCTGGAGACCCGAGTGGACCTATTATTTCTTAACATGGTTGATTTTGATGTGATATTGGGCATGGATTGGTCTGCAGGTGCAATAAAAGGACCGCAGGTGCGGTCATCGCTGGGCAGAACATATAAATAGGACCCTTAGCGATTTTTGGGTCATTCTTCCACCATTTTTGCACGGGTTTGAAGCTTTTTGAAGGGTTTTTGAACAGGAATTCGAGGGTTCTTCGTGGAGGTAAGACTTTTGGACTTAAAACCCGTTTATATGTGATTATTGGACTGATTTAGGGTAAAATTTATGGAAAATTAGTGCCTAAATTGGGGATTTAAGGTTTGGGAATTAGAGACTTTAATACAGGAATTGAAGGGCCTATTGTGGCTGGATTTTGATGTATTTTATATGGGTAGACTCGTGGAAGGATAAGGCTTCTAGATTTATGATTTCTATCGAATTCCGAGACGTGGGCCCGGGGGTCGGGTTTGGCCAATTTCGAGATTTTTGCTTAATTTCGATAATTTTCGAATGGGTTTCATCTCCCTAGCATATATTGATGATATTGATCTAGTTTTGTTAGATTTGGAGCGATCGGAAGCCAATTCGAGGGGCAAGAGCATCGCGGAGTAGTTTTTGAGCCGGTTTGAGGTAAGTAACGATTGTAAATATAGACCTGAGGGTATGAAACCCCGGTATTTCGTATTGTTTTGATAAGTGAGGTGACGCACATGCTAGGTGACGAGTGTGTGGGCGTGCACCGATAGGGATTGTGTCTTGGTCCGTCCCGTAGCGACTATTAAGTCGCGTGTTTGATTTGAAATCATATGATATCTTGTATTTTAGAGATTTATTGTCACGACCCAAATCCAATAAAAGTCATGATGGCGCCGGACACCACTGTCAGGCAATCCAACACCATGAAGTTAATTAAATCTTTATTTTAATTCTCTGGAAATCATTCTTTTTCATTTCATTAAATAATTATTAACGAACTTCCACTGAAAAATAATAATATCTTTAAAAAATTTAAATAATGAATAAATCTCATTGTCATCCCAAAACCCGGTGTCACAAGTGCATGAGCAAATTTCTAGGGAAAAAAATTAAATACAATAATCGTCCGGGATTCAAATAGGACAGTAGTGAAAATACAACACAATACTCTGAAGGAGACTCTGCTGGTTGCGGGTCGTCTCGAGAGGTAATGACAAACGTGTGCATGTGCAACAAAATGCACAACAAGTGTAGTATGAGTACAAAAACCACATGTACCCAGTAAGTATCCCGCCTAACCTCGAAGAGGTAGTGACGAGAGGTCGGCATTGACACTTACTAGAGGTCAAATTAATATAATTAAATGTGACGCTAAGCATGGATGTCATAATAAGATAACAAATAACATCATAAAGGAACAACTTCTTTCAAAATTAAAATTTCAGTTTCCGTCATTTCAGTTAACAACTTATATCTCAAGGCAATTGAACAGTTCAAGTCACAGAAAGTACCCAGCAAATATCATGCGCAAGAAATGCCGAGGTACGACGCCCCGATCCAACAAAATAATAAAATGTGCATTGCCAAAGGGTCGAACGGCTTGAACCATATATGCATCTATTAACCTGTTGTGGCGTACGGCCCGCTCTCATGAGAGTAGTGGAAGAAATCACCCCGCTCGCAGAATATAATCTGCGAAGCGGTTACACATAAACATAAAATATTTTCCTCAATTCTTTTTTAAAATAGTAATTTACTTGAAACCTTCAAGTTTTTAAGATCTTGAAATAAACTTCTATTTAATAATAATAATGCATATAAATCAATTAACGGTGTTCACAAAGCATAGTAAACCTAACTACCCGTACATAACAAGAATAGTCACTACGCACGGACACTCGCCACCTCGTACGTACGTAGTCCCCCACAAATATTCACATTTCATATACGTTCACCTATGGGGAAATTTCCCTCTTACAAGGCTAGAAAGGAGACTTATCTCGCTCCGCAACCAAATTCAAGATTCCAATAAACCTTTGCTTCGCGAACTCGCGTCTGAAAGCCTTAATTCTAGTCATAAACAATTTGAAATACTCAATGCAAATCGTAGGAATTAATTCCATATTAATTTACTAATTTCAGGATTTAAAATCCGAAATTTAACTCAAAAATTGCCCGTGGACCCCACGTCTCAGAATCCGATGAAACTCACAAAATCCGACAACCCATTCCGATAAGAGTTCAACCATACAAAATTATCGAATTCCGACATCGGATTGGCTTTGAAATCTTAAATTTTTATTTTTGGAAGATTTGCTAAAACTCTGATTTTTTTTCCCCATAAATTCATGAATTCATTATGTAAATGAGTATGGGATCATGAAATATAATCAATATAGGATAAGGAACACTTACCCCAATGTTTTGCCGTCAAAATCGCCCAAGAACCGTGCTCCAGAAATGCAAAACGAGATGAAGGAAATGAGCATTTTTGGTCCTTAAGTTTCTGCCCATCCGTCACTAAAAGTCCATTTTCGTCACTAGAGGTTGTCACTATTAAGTCCACTAGAAACAGCTTTACCAGCCCTTATTCAATCGATCATAACGTTCTGTACAAATATCTAAATGATGAATCGTCTAATTTTCTGGAAACTGGAATCAAAGGGTTACAACTTTCGTGTTTTGCAAAATTTTCAGATTTCTTATATATTTCGAGATATAAGCTCCCAAAGTAGGCTCATCGCATCAGAAATTTCTGGGGAAATTGCAAAACAGCTTTACTAGCCTTCATTCAATCGACCATAACTTTATGTACAAATATCTAAATGATGAGTGGTTTAACTTTCTTGAAACTAGAATGCACCGTATACAACATTCATGTTTTTCACATTTTCAGATTCATTATAGATTGCAAAATATGAGCTTCTAAAATTGACTCCATGCATCAGAAATTTTCTGGCGAACAACTTCTGCAACAGAAACTTTCAGCAGCTTTCTTTGTCCGAAATCCATTCCGTTAACCTTTCGAAATCCACCCGAGGCCCTCGTGACCTTAACCAATTGAATCAACATATCCCAAAACATGATAGGAACTCGCTCGAGGCCTCAAATCACATCAAACAACGTCAAAATCATGAATCACACCCCAAATCAAGCTTAATGAACTTTAGAACCCCAAACTTCTACATTCGATGCCAAAACCTATCAAATCACATCCGATTGACCTCATATTCTACACACAAGTCGCATTTGACATTACGAACCTACTCCAAGTTTCGAAATCAGAATCGGAATCCGACCCTGATATCAAAAAGTCCACTTTCGGTCAAACTTTTTATAAACCTTCAAATTTCTAACTTTCACCAAATGACTCCAAACTGACCTACGGACCTCCAAATCCACTTCCGATCGCGCTCCCAATACCAGAACCACCATACAAAGCTATTTCCATACTCAGAATACCCAACGGACATCGATAGTATTAAAATGGACTTCAACCCAAATTTATGAAATTCTTCTAAAATGCTAACTTCCACAATAGGCACCGAAATACTCCCGGGTCACAAAACCCGATCCGAACATACGCCCAAGTCCAAAATCATCATACGAACCTGCTGGAACTTTCAAATCCCGATTCCGAGGTCATTTACTCAAAAGTCCAATCTTAGTCAATTCTTTCAACTTAAGGTTTCCGAAATGAGAATTCTTTTTCCAAATCGACTCTGAACTTCTTGAAATTCAATTCCGACCACACGTACGAGTCATAATACCTGAAATGAAGCTGCTCATGGCCTCAAACTGCCGAACGACGCACTAGAGCTCAAAATGGCTTGTCGGGTCGTTACATTCTCTCCCACTTAAACATACGTTCGTCCTTGAAAGTGCTAAGAACTGCGTTGGAGTTTCCCGAAATCATTGTTTAACACCTCGTGCACCTACCCATGCTACCACAACTCAGTTGAGTACATTAGCTCGATTCAGTCTTAAGATTCTCCCTTTTATTTAGTCCAACAAGCCTTAGAGACAAATTCCTACGTCCAGAACTCTCCACCGGGCCTGCTTTCAACGTACGAACATCGTAGAAATCACCACACGATGTACCAAAACATGATTACATGCCTTTGCTGAATTAACACCACGCACCGCATAATTCACCTGACCATAATAACATTCTCTTATCATAATAGCCGAAATTCCACGAATCTGATGCTCCCACATACCTCATGACTCATATAAGTCTTGTTCCAACTCTTTCAATACTGCCATGACGGAAGAGACGTGTAGAATTCCATAACCAACTGTCGAGCCAACAGATCATTAAGTCTATACTCCTGACAAGAGCCATCACCTCATGATGAATCAATTAATTGCATTTTCTCTTTGATACACTTCATATGATCTGATTGCACTGATCCTAGATCCATTAATCTCTTCTCACCCAGTACGAACCACTAAGGAAACAAGCCACCCCAGTCATGACCAAAAGTCTCATATGATGCCAGATAGTGCCAATAAACTACAACCTCGAATGCTATACATAAGGAAAACGAACTCTGGGAGGAACTACTCAACTCATGCTCTAATATGAACTTTCCTCAAAAAATGGGAAACAAAACACACACAAATATAATATAGAAAATCGTACTCAACATCACACTGTTGCAGCGTGCAACCCGATCCAAATAACATACCCGTGGCGGCGTGCCACCCGATCCACACATACAATTTACATAAGGAGATACATACCGAGCTAAATTGCTCAATACTACAAAATACTGAATATCGGTCACAAGCACGCTAAGTGCATAATACCATCCATGGGGATACAAATAGCGCCATACGCTACAAAACTCAAGCACTATTGAGGTGCGATATATGATCTTAATCTCAAGAGCCATCCTGCTCACATTACACCATCGCTATGCGAAACCTCAACACATACGAATTTATCAAGTTGTTTAACAATTCACACGGCACAATATAATATTACATGAAATAGCCGCCGACGCCGAACAACATCCAACGTCCGAATACTCCTCCACGAGGAGCGCTATGCTAAAATGAACACATCTGGCCTGATATAGAGCCCATATTCATATTTAAATCCATTCACATATCTCAAGCCAATTTTGATCGCACCGTACTAGGCTAATAACCTTTCATGAGTCCATAATAACCTCATTTTTCTCATAACACACAAGAACAACCATCATAACCAAAGCAAACCTCCACAGTCCATATCCTAATAAATTGAATGCCCTCCGGGCATAAATTCTCAAATTAGTGATGTTACCAGCATCTTCATACTTGGTTTAAATTTTTAATCAGTCAAGTGACTACATGTCACACTTATACAATCTTCCCGTGGGATACTCTTCCACGATCTCATGCACCAAGTAACAAGTCTGCACTTCCATACCACCGGCCACACAAATGCTGTAAAGCAAATCAAGAATCTGTAACCAAGATGCAAAGCCTCCTACACAAACACCGATCTCAGGTAACGCTAAAGACAATACTTGCTTACTCTAAACATCCAAATCCCCTTCCTGCTCATCCGAGCTCGTGACATCTTTGTCAACATCGAACCGCAACTTTGATCCTTACTTCAAACTTTCATACCGCTCACTGCACCTAACATGCCAATATGCGATAGTGCAAATTTTTTATCATAACTCCTGAACCACTAATAGGTAAACACTTCATCATATAAAAACTTTTTACTTAACTCGTTCTGAGAGAACCATAGCAACACACGAGTAAATGTTCATAACCGTAGAACATGTGAATCCTCAAGTAGTGGTTTAAACCACCATAACCCTTTCGGGATCCGCCTACACATAATAACTCAATCCGCACCCATCTTGAGTGGCCTTGTATCACGAGGCCATGTTGTCTCAAATCCCACAAACCATCGCCTACCCTCCTTGTGTGCATGCTCGCATCCTCAATTGATACACCCATTCTGAAAATTCCTCTACAAATCCGAAGTCTGCAAGTCGAAAATATCATAGAAAATTCTGAGCCTCTTATCAATAACTGTTGCAAAAGCTCAATTCTTAACCATACCGCGGGCTTGAAATCTTTAGACACTGCACTCTAACCTTTGAATTCACTAGGACCGTTGTTTAGAGTCACCCACTCTGGCTTGGTCCCGGATATAATCAACTTCAAGGCTCTGCTGGCCTATGAACACCCATCTCAATGAAGCACCCGACTGAATCACTTCCTTTGTAAATGGCCTCTAAACGAAGCATAACTCATGAACCTTCCCAAAACACGAACATGAGTCAATAAGGCCAACTATAGCACACATTTATCAATTCCTTTGCTCAAATTACCACTTATGTTCTTCTCCCTTAGCTATATTAACTCACCAATACGCCGATAACCCAAAACCTCACAAGTAGATGACCATGCAACTCAATTGTAGACAGTGAGACTCTCACACTAAGCTTAGAGCCCCTTATTACATAACCCTGGAACCCACCAAGATTCTTTCTTCATTGTTGACATGATCTTGCACAACCAACCCGCCAAATTCCTCGAAATCTTTCTGTAAAACCCTTTATGAATACTCTAAATCATTAACCACATTCGCATGTCCGACCTCTTTATCGGATATCCAATAGGATTCTTCGCAGAAGCTTCGCCAACCACGCGACCGCTGATCTGCTCACAGGAGATAACCCACATGTGGAGATTACCCGCCGACATCTTTCAACGCCGCTGCACGAGGTACAATCACTACGTCATCTATAACCCATCGTGAGCCCGTGCTCATCCACCAATTGTACTAGTCCGTTCATTTCTTAGGGACATCAACTAAATGTGCAGCGGTACCTCCAAATCCAAGGTCATGTTGTATCCTTCTTCATATCGAGCAACTTCTTTCTGTTGTATCAAATCTCCCGCCGTATAATAGCCAATATTTCAAATTAAGTTTGTAGACCTAGTCACTGTCCACCCTGAATCCAAAATCACTCTAGACTTTTTCTCCGGGTGTGTAGTTATCCTGCCACCGATCCCATATTCTACTCTGCCACTCTCCCACTTTGGTCAAACTCACTCCTTAAAGCAACTACTCGACTTTCGCTTCTAAGACTTGGCCTTCTAGAAATTTATCCGCCGCTTGACACTTCCCACATGTCCTTCTTCATCCTTTGTTGCCCAGTTTCTTCCTTAAATCAATATCTATATCTGCAGCACTTGACCCGATAGATCGCTACCAACTTCAACCCTTTCCGAAGATCCTCTTCTCGAGCCGTCAGCATTAGAAATACTCATTCAATCCTGAACCACCGCACCCCGCGATCTCTAACAGCTGCTTCCCCGACACCATTTCACAATATCGTGCCCCGAAAGAAATCTGAAGAAGATCATAACACCGACGAACTTAACACATTCAATCAAGGACGACGATACCACGTCGTAGATGAAAATTTCACCACACTTGAAAACACCAAGTCTCGTCACTCTATCAACACAAACCTGAACATTCGTAGGCCGGTTGCCATTCCTCCGCCAGAAGTAAAATAGTGAATCTTCGAATCAAGCATAGAGTATAACTTCCTTTCAAGTCATTCATTACCTCGTTGCATAGGCAAGCATCCAACCATTACGCAAATACTATGCGATAGCAATGCACGAATCTTCATAACAATCAGTGCCAAAATCAAAGCCTTAGGTAATACTGATACTGAGCTGAAACGACAAAACGACTTTCCGCAAGGTGACGACAATAGCCCAATCAAGTACGCAGGGAAAAACATCCTGCACCACATCTATAGTACCATTACGATTCCTCGGTTCCCAATTGATAGCAAGTTCTTCACGTCGCATAATATGGAATACGAAAGAAATAAAGGCATAAGCCTAAAAGGAATCAAAACGCACGATGAGGAATCATGAAGGGAAGTACTCCCAACAGCCTTGTAGCCTCTCAAAGATAAGTACAGACGTCTCCGTACCGATCCGCAAGACTCTACTAGACTTGATCATGACTCGTGAGACCTAAGGGAACCTAGTGCTCTGATTCCATGTTGTCACGACCCAAATCTAATAAATGTCGTGATGGCATCGGACACCACTGTCAGGCAAGCCAACACCAAGAAGTTAATTAAATCCATATTTTAATACTCTTGAAATCATTCCTTTTCATTTCATTAAATAATAATTAACAAACTTTCAGGGTCATCCCATAACCCGGTGTCACAAGTGCATGAGCAAATTTCTAGGAAAAAAAATAAAATACAATAACCATCCGAAATACAAATAGAACAATAGGGAGAATACAACACAATACTCTGAACGAGACTCTGCTGGTTGCGGGTCGTCTCGAGAGGTGCAGCACATCTAAGTCTCTGTATCAACCATGCCGTTGCGCCAAGCTATTCCACTAGACAAACATGTGTCTGTGCAACAAAATGCACATCAAGTGTAGTATGAGTACAAAAACCACGCGTTCCCAGTAAGTATCCCGCCTAACCTCGAAGAGGTAGTGACGAGAGGTCGACTTTGACACTTACTAGAGGTCAAATTAATATAGTTAAATGTGACGCTAAGCATGGATGTCATAATTAAATAACAAATAACAACATGAAGGGACAACTTCTTTCAAAATTAAAATTCCAGTTTTCGTCATTTCAGTTAACAACTTATATCTCAAGGAAATTGAACAGTTCAAGTCACAGAAATTACCCAGCAAATATCATGCGCAAGAATGCCGAGGTTGTACGGCCCGATCCAACAAAATAATAAAATGTGCACTGCCGAAAGGTCGAACGCATGGAACCATAGATGCATCTATTAACCTGTCGTGGCGTACGGCCCTCTCCCATGAGAGTAGTGGAAGAAATCACCCCGCTCGAGGAATATAATTTGCGAAGCAGTTACACATAAACATAACATATTTTCCTCAATCCTTTTATCAAAATAGTAATTTACTTGAAACCTTCAAGTTTTTAAGATCTTGAAATAAACTTCTATTTAATAATAATAATAATAATACATATAAATCAATTAACGGTGTTCACAAAGCATGGTGTAAACCTAACTACCCGGACATAACAAGAATAGTCACTACGCACGGACTCTCGTTACCTAGTACGTACGTAGTCCCCCACTAATATTCACATTTCATATAAGTTCACCTATGGGGAATTTCCCTCTTACAAGGTTAGAAAGGAGACTTACCTCGCTCCGCAACCAAATTCAAGATTCATATAAACCTTTGCTTCACAAACTCGCGCCCGAAAGCCTCAATTCTAGTCATAAACAATTCGAAATACTCAATAGCAATCGTAGGAATTAATTTCATATGAATTTACTAATTTCAGGATTTAAAATCCAAAATTTAACTCAAACATTGCCCGTGGGGCCCACATCTATGAATCCGACGAAACTCACAAAATCCGACAACCCATTCCGATATGAGTTCAACCATACAAAAATTATCGAATTCCGACATCGGATTGGCTTTGAAATCTTAAATTTTTATTTTTGGAAGATTTGCTAAAAATCTTATTTTGCTTCTATAAGTTCATGAATTCATGATGTAAATGAGTATGGAATCATGAAATATACTCAATATAAGATAAGGAACACTTACCCCAATGTTTTCCCGTCAAAATCGCCCAAGAACCGTGCTCGAAAAATCCAAAACGAAATAAAGGAAATGAGCATTTTTGGTCCTTAATTTTTTGCCCATCCGTCACTAAAAGTCCATTTTCGTCACTAAAAGTCCACTAGAAACGGCTTTACCAGCCCTTATTCAATCAATCATAACTTTCTGTACAAAATCTAAATGATGAATCGTTTAACCTTCTAGAAACTAGAATCAAAGGGTTACAACTTTTGTGTTTTGCAAATATTCAGATTCCTTATATATTTCGAGATATAAGCTCCCAAAGTAGGCTCCTCGCATCATAAATTTCTGGGGAAATTGCAAAACAGCTTTACCAGCCTTCACTCAGTCGATCATAACTTTATGTACAAATATTCTGGAAACTATAGTGCAAGAGCTACAACTTTCATGTTTTGCAAATTTTCAGATTCATTATAGATTGAAAGATATGAGCTTCTAAAATCGACTTCATGCATCAGAAACTTTCTGGCGAACAGCTTCTGCAACATAAACTTTCAGCAGCTTTCTTTGTCCAAAATCCATTCCGTTAACCTTCTGAAATCCACTCGAGGCCCTCGGGACCTTAACCAATTGTACCAACATGTCCCAAATTATGATACGAACTCGCTCGAGGCCTCAAATCATATCAAACAACGTCAAAATCATGAATCGCACCCCAATTCAAGATTAATGAACTTTAGAACCCCAAACTTCTACATTCGATGCCGAAACCTACCAAACCACATCCGATTAACCTCAAATTTTGCACACAAGTCGAATTTGACATTACAAACCTACTCCAACTTTCGGAATCGGAATCAGAATCCGACCCCAATATCAAAAATTCCACTTTCGGTCAAACTTCTTATAAACCTTCAAACTTCTAACTTTCACCAAATGACTCCAAAATGACCTACGGACCTCCAAATCCACTTTCAGTCATGCTCCCAATACCAGAATCACCATACATAGCTATTCCTATACTTAGAATCCCCAACGGACATCGATAGTATTAAAATGCACTTCAACCCAAATTTATGAAGTTCTTCTAAAATGCTAACTTCCACAATAGACGTCGAAATACTCTGGGGTCATCCAAAACCCGATCCGAATATACGCCCAAGTCCGAAATCATCATACAACCCTGCTGAAACCTTCAAATCATGATTCCGAGGTCGTTTATGCAAAAATCCAATCTTAGTCAATTCTTTCAACTTAAGGTTTCCAAAATGAGAATTCTTTTTCCAAATCGACTCCGAACTTCCTGAACATCAATTCTGACCATGCTTACCAGTCATAATACCTGAAATGAAGCTTCTTGTGGCCTCAAATTGCTGAAAGACGCGCTAGATCTCAAAATGATATGTCGGGTCGTTACATGTATACTTCATTATGGGTTGTATGCCATGTTTGGGGCCTTGTGCCGACCTTTTTAGACCCTCAAAGGTATGTTTTCACTATTCTCATACTATTTTTGATAGAAAATTTATGAACTCAGTCATGCTTTATACCTATTGATGTTATCACTATTATCACCCTGTTTTAGAATATTGAGAGGTATTTTGGGCTGAGTCCCGTGAGTTGTGATGAGTTGCCCGAGTGGCTTGTGAGGATGAATGAGTGAGGCCGAGAGCCGAGTTTGTGAGGATAGTTATGGAACGGGCTGCATGCCGCAGCGATATATATATATATATCTATATATATATAGGATCGGGCTGCACGCCGCAGCGATATAGCGCTTGGGCTGAAGGAGCCCCTCCAGCAGCCTGTACACCCTCAATGAGCCCAGTCGACTATTATTTGGAGCGAGATGCACACCGTAGCGGTTATGTGGATACATTGTACCTGTTGAGTGAGAATGCTGAGTGTGAGAAATGATTTATGATAGTGGAGTCACGAGTGACTGAGAGACCTTATTTACGAGTGACACTATGCCTGAGAGACTATTATATTGTGAAATCATTATTTTTCACTCTTCTTTATACTAAGTCTATTTGATAAATGTTGAATTAAAGTTTTATGCAAGTTTAAACGGAAAAAACTAGAGTTTGTGAAGTATTTGGCAGATGTAGACTTTTGACTTGATTTATTTACTTTCACTGGCACTTACTTTTATGAAATTATAAAGTTTAAATGCTCGTCACTGCACTCAAGTATTTAGTTACGATTGTTACATACTGAGTTGGTGTACTCACGTTACTCCATGCACCTTGTGTGCAGGTACCAGGTCAGAGCGCTAGCTGGCTTCCACTTGGTTTGGAGCCTGTTCGAGGATAGAGGTAGTTGTTTGGCATCCACAGTGTGCCTTTTTCCTTTCCTAGTTTGTCTATTTCTCTTATTTTTTTGGACCTGTATTAGCAAAGTCATAATATCATACAGTGTATTTACTCGTTTAGATGCTCATGACAGCTGACTCCAGATGTCTGGGGGCGGTGTTAGATTCGATCGCTTTTATTATTATTGTTGATGAACTTGTTTTAAAAAATGAATATTTAATAGAATATGAGAATTTATATTTAAAACGGGGAATGTTATTTATCATTTAAGATATTTGGCTAGCCTAGTTTCACGATAGGCGCCCTCAGGGCCAGTATTGAATTTGGGGTCGTGACAGTTTTTATCTCTAGCGCATCGTTCGGCGGTTTGAGGCCATGAGCAGCTTCACTTCAGGTATTATACTTTGCACGCATAGTCCGAATTGAAATTCGGGAAGTTCAGAGTGGATTTGGAAAGAGAATTCTCATTTCGGAAGCTTAAAATATAAAGAATTTGACCAAGGGTTGAAATTGAGTAAACGACCTTGTGATTGGGAATGGAAGGTTCCAACAGGTTTGTACGATGATTTTGGACTTGGGCCTATATCTGGATCAGGTTTTGGGTGGCCCAGGAGCGTTTCGGCGCCTATTGTGGAATGTTGGCATTTTGAAAGAATGTTTTTTGAATTAGGGTTGAAGTGCATTTTAATTTTATTGATGTACGTTTGAATTCAGGTGTAGGGAGCGCGTCCGGAAGTGGATTGGAAGGTCCGTAGGTCATTTTGGAGTCAATTGGCGAAAGTTAGAAATTCAAATGTTTTTAGAAGTTTGAACGGCAGTGGAATTTTTTGATATCGGGGTCGGATTCCGTTTCCAGAAGTTGGAGTAGATCTGTAACGTCAAATGTGACTTGTATGTGAGATTTGAGGTCAATCATACGTGATATGATAGGTTTCTGCATCAAATGTAGAATTTTTAAGTCCTAAAGTTCATAAAGCTTGAATAGGGTTGCGATTCATGGTTTTTACGTTGTTTGATGTTATTTGAAGGCTCGACAAAGTTCGTAATGTGTTTTGGGATATGTTGGTATAATATGTTGAGGTTCCGAGGGCCTCGGGTGGAATTCAGATGGTAAACAAATCGAGTTTGGACTTAGAAGGAAGGCTGAAGCAGCTTCCTTCTGGTGTAACCGCACCTGTGTGGCTTGGGTCGGAGGTGCAGAGCCGCAGAAGCGGCCAAGAAGGGCGCAAATGTAATTTTTGGTGGGGACACTACTAGAAAATAGGCCAATTGGAACAGCTTTTCTGGAACGGTTCTAAAATCGTGGCAATAGATTGGATATTGTAAAGGTTAAAACCGTTACAGTAGCATTTGGATGAAACCGGCACACTTTAGATACTAAACCGTTCCAGTTGACACGTAACTGTTACCATAGGTATCCTTTATAGGAACGGTTTTAAAATCGTCCCAATGTACCTATTTTTAGGAACGGTGTTATAAATTTTGTTATTTCAGAATGGGTATTTCTTCACTCCTCGTTTTCCCCCTCAATGTTGCTAAACCCGCCAATAACCCCTTTTTCCTTTTATTTTTTATATATATTTAATTAATGTAAATGTTTTAATGAAATTAAAGGGTAGTACTCATCCCACTCCACTGGCAGCAATAGAACGACTAAGAACTCCATCATCCCTATCAATCGACACTTCCAAAGTCGCGTCCATCCTCCACAAATTCTTCACCATTGCAAATCAGTCATCTCTGTCGCTAACCCTAAATTCCCAAGGTCCATTTGTTAACCTGAAACCCCCTAATCTCGATTGCTAACCCTAAACTCCCAAATCCTCAAAGTCCCAAAATCCCCAAAGTCCTAAAATCCATTTGTTTCATTCGAAGGAGATGAAGATCATATGAATAACTAAAGGAAGCGATTACAGGTGAAGAAAATATTCCAATCGCTAGAAATTTTCGACCCAAAAGGCAATCTGTGAGTAATCATTTTCAGGTAATTGTTTTTTCTAATTTGGGAATTATCTTCTATATAATCATTCTTTTTTTTCTTTAAGATTTATGGTGTGAGCAGTTGTCACGGCCCCAATTACTTAGTCGTAATGGCACCTGTCGTGGAACCAGGCAAGCCACACATTTGTTGAATCTAAATTTACTTTTCAGAAAATGATAATATTTAAAAGCAAAATACTGATAATAATCAATTTAAAAGTTTAAGACAACATTTAAAGCATAATTTCAAAACCAAACCCGGATCTAGTGTCACTTAGTCACGAGCTGCTAATACATAAAAGTACTAAAATAGAGAAATAGACAACATAGTATGTCCAAAACAAAAGTGCAACAGGAAGAATAAGAAGGAGAAGACGAGGTCACGATCGTCAGCTGCTACCTCGACAACTCCGATGAACCTTTGACGGCTGCTCATAATCCGCAACCGGGTCCCGAAGTAATTGGATTTGCACACAAGGTGCAGGGGGTAACGTTAGTACACCAACTCAGAAGTAACGAACCCAAACTATGGGCCGAGAGGTAGTGACGGACTAAACCTCAGAATTTACGATAAACAGTATATAGAAAGTAGACATGATAACAGTTTATCAGGAAATAACAACAGAATATGCCAGATATATCTCAATATGCCATCATAAAAATGTATGAAACCAGTGTGGATATGAACATAGTGCTCACAACCCTCACATAACAGTCCACTCAGTACCGTATATGGCTCTCAGGCCCACGGAAGGTCCATCCCGAAATATACATAGGCATCGGTGACCGTAGTCACTCAATGCAAAGGAAAAAGGCCAGTCCAGCCCCACGAAAAAGATCCATCTCCGGAAATACAACACTCGGACACGATCCATGTCCAGGGACGATCCATCTCTCACATATCATTAACTTCGGACAAGGTCCATGTTAAGGGTAGATCCATCCCTCAATATCAATGTGCTCACTGGGGGTGTAAAGACTCCGGAGGGGCCCTATTGGACCAAGCGCCATATCAAGCCAACGAGGAATGAATAAAGTATAGTTGCGGTGTGCAGTCCAATCTCATAATTGTCTCAACAATAGGATCTCGGACTCACTCAGTCATTACTCTCCAGTCTCACTCATATAGCTCACATATGTATAATCAGTCCAAAACAAAGATAAATATGCATATAATAAATAATTACTGAGACTGAGGCATGAAGTGATATGCTATAACAAGACTGAGTATATGAAATCAAAATAATCACAGGGTGAGATAGTAATATATGACCACTCGGGTCTCAAGTCTCAGCATTTTCGGCGTAAAGCCTTAGCATTTATACTTAATATGATTTCTAACATGTTCACATTTACCACATAATAGAAGTGCGGATATCAATCTGTAATAACTACTAGACTGAGCCATGGAATGAGCCATGCCACAATTTACTCGGTACACATCCGCACGCCCGTCACTTGGCATGTGCGTCACCTCAATGATAGTCATAAATCATATAGTTCGGGGTTTCAAACCCTCCGAACCAAGTTTGGAAACGTTACTTACCCCAAAACCGGCTAAAATCCTAGCCCACGGTGCCTTTGCCTCTAGACTCGGACTCCAAGTGCTCCAAATCTACCATAAATCAGATTCATATCATTATTATATGCCAAGGAATGAACCCCATTCAAAAATTACCAAAATCACCCAAAAATACCGAAATTGGCGAAACCCGACCCCCAGGCCCACGTCTCAGAATGCGATAAAAATCACAAAACTAGAATCCTCATTCCCTAACGAGTTTATACTTACCAAGAATATCGAAATCGGACTTCGAATGACCCCTCAAATCCTAAATTTAAAGTCTCTAATCACAAGCCCTAATTACCCAATTTTTGTACTAATCTACCACAAATTTCATCACTAATCAGTCCATAAATCACACATAAACGAGTTTTAAGTCCAAAAGCCTTACCTCCACGCAGAACTCTCGATTTCCCTCTTAAAAACCCCTCAAAAGCTTCAAACTCGTGCAACAATGGAGGAAAAATGACCAAAATCCGCTAAGGGCCCTTTTTATATGTTCTGCTCAGGGATTTTCGCACCTGCGGTCCCGGGTGCGCACCTGCAAAAGTCACTTAAAGCCAAATTTTTGCACCTACAATACAAATTCTGCATCTGCGACTCCGCAGGTGCGGCCCCACTTCCGCATCTGTGGTCTCTCACTGGTCCACCCAAATCCCACATCTGCGAGCCCGCACCTACGGTCCCCTATCCGCAGGTGCGGTTACACCATCACCAGCAGCATCAACTGCTATTTTCCAACCTAAAATTCGCCGATGGCTATCCGAAATCTTCCCGAGCCCGTAGGGACCCCAACCAAAAATACCAACAAGTTATAAATGATCACCTGGATTTAGTCGCACCCTCGGAACACCCAAAACAACATCAAAACACTTAATTCACCTCGGATTCAAGCCTATGAACTTAGAAATTTCCAAATTTTGCCAAAGATGCCGAAATCATCCAAAACACGTTTTATTGACCTGAACATTTGCACACACATCCAAAATGACCTTACGAACCTGTTCCAACTCCTGGAATTCCATTCCGACCTCGATAGCCTATTTTCCACTATCGACCAAAAATCGCCAAAAACTCAATTTCGCCAATTCAAGCCTTATTCTACTCCGGACCTCAAATTCACATTCTGAACACACTCCTAAGTCCCATATCACCTAACGAAGCTATCAGAGCTATAATATCCACATTCCAAGGTCGTTTACCTACAAGTCAACTCCCGGTTGACTTTTCCAATTATTAAGCTCTTTTAAGAGATTAAGTGTCTCAATTCACACCAAGACCACTCCGAACCCGAACCAACGACCCAACACATCATGAATAAGTTAAATAACATATTACAAAGCTGAAACAGAGGAAATTGGGCTAATCTCACGAAATGACCGGCCGGGTCGTTACATTCTTCCCCTCTTAAACAAACGTTCGTCCTCGAACGGGTCTAGAAACATACCTGGAGTCTCAAATAAGTAAGGTTATTTGCTCTGCATCTCCTGCTCGGCCTCCTAAGTGGCCTCCTCCACTGGTTGTCCTCTCCACTGCACCTTTTCTGAAGCTATATCCTTAGACCTCAACCTTCTGATCTGACGACCCAAATTAGCCACCGGCTCTACCTCATATGACATATCACCCTCAAGGTGAACCGTGCTAAAGTCCAAACATGAGACGGGTCACCAACATACTTCCAGAGCATCGAAACATGGAATACCGGATGAACACTCGATAAGATGGGTGGCAAAGCAAGTCTATAGGCCACCTCCCCAACCTTCTGAAGCACCTTAAAAGGCCCGATGAACCGGGGACTCAACTTACCCCTCTTCCCGAACCGCATAACACCCTTCATGGGTGACACCTTCAGCAGTACATTCTCCCCGTCCATTAAAGACACATCCTGGACCTTCCGGTCCGCATAGCTCTTCTTCCTAGACTTCCTCGTGCGAAGCCGCTCCTGAATCAACTTCACCTTATCCAACGCATCCTGTACCAAGTCTGTGCCTAATAGCTTGGCCTCACCCAGCTCAAACCAACCAACCGGAGATCTACACCTCCTACCATATAAAGCCTCATACGGAGCCATCTGAATACTCGACTGATAACTATTATTATAAGCAAACTCCGTGAGTGGCAGAAACTTGTCCCATGAACCCCCAAAATCAATGACACAAGCACGCAACATGTCCTCCAGAATCTGAATAGTGTGCTCTGACTGCTCGTCAGTCTGAGGATGAAACGTTGTGATCAACTCAACCTGAGTACCCAACTCTCTCTGCACGACCCTCCAGAACTGAGTGCCTCTGTCGGAAATGATAGAAACTGGACACCATGCAATCGGAAAATCTCCCTGATATAAATCTCAGCTAACCGCTCCAAAGAATTTATAGTACTAACACGAATGAAGTGTGCGGACTTGGTGAACCGATCCACAATGACCCATATAGCATCGAACCTCCTCGAAGTCCGTGGGAGTCCAACTACAAAGTCCATGGTGATCCGCTCCCACTTCCACTCCGGAATATCCAACCTCTGATGCAACCCACCTGGTCTCTGGTGCTCATACTTGACCTGCTGACAGTTGAAACACCAAGCTACGAACTCAACAATATCCTTATTCATCCGCCTCCACCAGTAATGTTGTCTCAAATCTTGATATATCTTTGCGGCACCCGGGTGGATGGAATATCGCGAGCTATGGGCCTCTGCTAGAATCAACTCTCGAAGCCCATCCATATTGGGCACACAAATCCAACCCTGAATCCTCAAAACCCCATCATCACCAATCACTACATCCCTGGCATCACCTCAACGGACCTTATCCTAAAGAACGTGCAAGTGTAGTTCATCATACTGGCTCTCTCTGATCCGGTCATAAAGAGAACACCTGGAGGCTACACGAGCTAACACTCTGCGGGGCTCTGATAGATCCAATCTAACCAACTGACTCGCTAAGGCCTGAACATCAAGTGCTAATTATCTCTCTACTGCTGGAAGATATGTTAGACTCCCCAAATTCTCTGATCTCCGACTAACGGGAAGTTTTGGGACTTTGCAATCAGCTGAACCAGATCCTCTTCTTGTGTTCCGCACCTGCGATGGAATTTCCGCAGGTGCGAGCTCGTAGGAGCGGCCACCTAGCCGTATGTGCGAAGTATGAGGAGTTTTCCCAGGGTCCGCAGGTGCGAAGGAACTTTCACAGGTGCGGAGCCGCACCAGCGACCAGCCAGCCGCAAGTGCGATCCTAGGGATTTTAAGTGAAATCCCGCACCTGCGATGATATTTCCGCAGGTGCGGTACTGCAGGTGTGGTTAAAGGGACCGCTGGTGCGGAAATCCCTGTTCATATTCTAAGAATCCGAGTGTTATGTTATTTCACCATTTTTGAGTTGTGGGAGCTCGGGAAAGGCGATCTTTGATGGGATTTTCACCTGGGTAATCGAGGTAAGTTATTTTCTACCACCATAGGTTAATTTCCACGTTCCTAATCTTAAATTCCACCCTTAAATTCATGATTTTTGAGTTAAAATTGGGGGGAAAATGGAAGAAACTTCTTAGACCTAATTTGGGGTTTTGATTGGGTAATTGACCTCTGATTTGAGGGATTTTCATATGGTTAGACTCGTGAGTGAATAAGAGTTCGAAAAATATAAATTTTACCATAATCCGAGACGTGGGCCCGAGGGGCATTTTGGTCAAAATTCCTAATTTCGCGTATTAGCTTCGAATTAATTAGTTACTTTGATTTCTTGAAATGATATTTACAATATGCAATCGAATTGAATAGATTTGGGCCACCTGGAGTTGGATACTCGTGGCAAGAGAGTGGTACAGAGTTGATTTACGCAGTCGAGGTAAGTGGCTTNCTAGGTTATCTTGGATATTTACTTTATATTACGTATAAATACAGGGATTGCGGGCATATACCTGAGCCTTTCCCTCATTTTGCATTGCATACAGGGATTGCGGGCATAGACCTGAGCCTTTTCCTCATACTGCATTGCATACATAGGGATTGCGGGCAGAGACCTGAGCCTTTCCCTCATATTGCATTGCATTGTACCTTTACTTTCTTACAGAGCTTTATATATATATTGCGTTGATCCGAGCATTTGATTATACCATTTCTTGCTAGCCTTTACTTATACTTCCTGTCGATTATCACCTGTTTTAGTTACTTGTCCTCTATATCTGTTACTTTGCAAACCTCAGTAGGGCCTCCACCTGTCACGTGGAAAGGGTCCTATAAGCTCGGAACGATGAATGGAGAACAACTACTAGCAATTGGACTATATCTCACCTAAAACGATATTACTGCTAAGGTACTACCCCATTTCATTTCCTTTTTATTTCAGACAAACAATTGCAGATGGTCAACAAGAAACGACATTGGATTTTTCGGCAAACGACACGAAGTAGTTAGGTCTGAAAGCACGTGTTGCACTCTTTTTTCTTAGAACGGTTTTGTCCCAAATGGGTTTTTCGGTGAGGTTTTTAACGAGGCAACAATGAATCGTGCTAACTTAGAATCAAGCCAGATTACGAATCAGCACCGTGTTGATACCCAATTTTTCCTCAAAATATTTTTAAATTGCATATATAGCCATTAATAGCAATTGGTATTTTCCCATAACTTTCCTATATTTTTATTAATTAATTAATTTATCCGGAATTTTATTTCCAATAAAGAATTGCAAAATAGCATTACAAATGATTTCAAAGTATTTCTTGAGTTAATTTATTATTTTTTGGTCCTACTAAGGCCAAATTATTTCACAATTAGCCAAATTAGTACCTTTGGCTATAATTACAGCAACTTTGTAATTATAGCCTAATCATATGATTTAGTACTATTTATATCCAGTAATTAACCATTTGTATTTTTAAAATACTATGTAATCATGTTAAATTATTTTCTAAGCATGAATTTCATTTTTACAATTATTCAGCTACTTTATAAATTATTTTAGTTAATTTAATTGGGTATTTAACAACTAGCCCTTTTGTTTTATTCTAGCCTAAATTAATCTGATACCTAACCCAAGTAAAACAACCCAAACACCCATGCCCAATGCCTTAACCACTCGGCCCAACCCCTTGTTTAATCTGGACTATTGATTAATTTCGATCAACGGTCCAGATCGCCTATTACTATAATTAAACCCTAAAGACTACCCTTCCCTCCTCTCATTTCTCTCCATATCCCCCCGCCGTTACTCCCTCATCTCTCTCAAGACTCCCTCTGTAAAACACATCTCCTCTCACCGGCCGTCACTTGCCGGTAACTACAGTGGTCTCACCACCACCCCCAGCCCATGGCTCTCCTCCTTCACCAGGTTGATGCTGCCTTTGAGGTCCTCAAGAGAACCAGCCGACAGTCCACTAACCTCCCAAGTTTTCTCATGTCATTTTTCAGCTGTTCTAGGCCGTCCGAGTAAGATCTTACCATTTCTGGTTAAGACCTGTGATTTTGAGACGATTTTCCTTTTCTTTGGGTTGTCTATATGAAACCTTAACTACTAGTCTCTGATTATTCTTAGATCTGTGATAGATCTTTGCATATTATGAGCTATTTTGTTGTTTTCAAAGGTTTTTTTTCCGATTTTCCTAAAGTGACTCTTCAGCTTCAAAACTAGGGTTCTTAAACCCCATTTCAAAACAGTTCTTCTTTCTTCAAAATAAATAATGTAAAGACAGGGTTTGTCCGAACTTACACAACCTACGTTATTTTATGCTAAGGTATTCCGTCCTTTGTGAATACAAGTAATAAAGCAAAAGAAAAATTTGAGAGGCGAAAGGGGAAGAAAGCTTTATATATATAACAATTATTTTTTACAAAGGCCTAGTAAAAAAGTTTACAATGGTCAAAACGACCTCAAAAAGATGCAAAAGAAAGCAAACAATGTAAAGGCCTAAGTGGCCTGGTCTTCATTGGAGGCCTGCATCTCCATTCCCGGGATCTTCCACATCTTCGGACCCGCTTAAGCTCTCGGAGTCTTTCTCAGGAAATGCCAGCTTCCAGGACCTGGCTTCCTCTGCTTAATTGTCACCAGCAAGTCACCAAGTCTGGAGACATCTTCCAAAGCGGTGGAATCGAATCCGTCTATGAAGCTGTGGATGTCAGTCACCCCCCGAGGCCCCTATTAAGAACGACTTTCTAACATACCGGCCACACGAATCATGGTATCCGAAATTTGAGGGGATCTAGAAATATCGATCACTTTGAGCTCGTCCCTCGAGATATCTTCCACAACTCGAAAAGGCGTCGCCCCTGGTCTCTTTCTTGACCCTCTAGGGGACTTCAGCCATTACTCTTCTACGACCTCCATGACTCAAGGTATCTAAGAGTCGCGTCTTACTCGGGTCACCAGCTCAGATTTTTCTTCTTCCTTGGATTTTTCCCTCAACCGATTGAGCGAGTCCGATGAGAGTTCTCAGGCCCCAGCGTTTTTGGGCTTATGCGCCAGTCGCTTCCTTGGTCTTTTCCTTTTCGGAGTTGGAGGGAATCGGGGATTTTCTTCTCCCCTTCTCTTTGACCTGTTTCGGAGTAGGGGAATCAACGTATATATCATCATCGGTTGACGGAGGCCTCATCTCAACATCTTTGGTAAGCCTGCGAAACAAAAGCATAACAAATCAGGGGCTGATGATAAAAATAAATGATATCATATGTATCGGGGAAAAGCTCTTACCATGATTGCGAGCCTCCCATCGACCCTTCGATAATTCCATCCAAACCCGCGGAATACGGCCTCTATGACATAAGGCCCTCGACCAATTCCTAAAGTTCAGGAACGACGTACAGCATCTGGGCCACTCCTATGCCACCAAAGACATCAATGAAGAAAGATATAAGAGGAAAAACAACGAGATTAAAAGCTTCAAAGCGAAGTGCTAGTTACGTTTCATGTTCCTTTTTTCGGGAAATGGCATATCTCCAGTAGGGATCAGGTCTGAAGTCTTTACTCGAAATAATCAGCCCATCCAACCTCGGTCCCGAGATTCATCTATACTGGAGAACGGGGCCCTGCTGGCCGGGCGAGCAAGCTCGATCAGCCCCCCTCGATAGAGTAGGAGACTGTAGAGGCGCATAAGGTGGTTGAGGGTAAAGACACATCCCTCGATTTTGCTTACGCATAATTGGAGGAGAATCACTATTCTCCATAAGTAGGGGTAGATCTGGCCAAGAGTCACATCATACCTCTCGCAAAAGGCGATGATGATAGGGTCCAAGGGACCCAACGGAAAGGATAGGTGTAAAAAATTAGAAAACCCTCAACGTCGGTAGTGATCAATTCCACAAGAGAAGGAAATACAACATGTTTGTTGACCCAATTGCATTCCTTTTTGACCTTGGTGAGGAGATCTTCGATGATTGTATATATGTACCTCGAGACCGGCTCACATCAGCTCGGCACCGAGGAGGTCTTTTCAACCTTAAAATCAGTAACAATAGGACACCCTGCCAGAATGAATTCCTTAGGGTGAGTTCCGCCGCAGCCTCACCGCCGGCCGGTCGTGATGAAGAAGCGACCTCCTTTTGTGGTATAGTCTTAGAAGTTTTCTCCATTGAAGAACACGAGAAAAGAGAATTAAGATGGTATGCAGTTTGATGAAAGTTCCAGAAATTTGGGTGCAAGAGTTATAAAGAAAAGTGATTTTTGAAAAAAAGAAATAGGAAGAGCTTTGAACGTAAAATTTTGAATGAGGAAAAGCTAGGGTACTTATAGCATGCTGTCGCGCCCCCTTTTTATTGAGAAATCGGGTTTCTACATTTTGAAAACACCTTTTTGAGAGAGTAGGGAAAATGAATTGGTTGTTAGAGTCGCCAGCTAACAGATTAAGGTGCGTTAGGGCACCTATTTGTAAATGACTCAGATTATACCAGTTTTCATCACCAGAGATCGGGTAAGGTCTCAAATTACCTTGAGGGGAAAGTGTTAGGCACCCCTCGAGGTCCACAACTGTTCCCGGCCGAAATTAAATTATGCGAATTAGTCTAAGAAAGAAAAGAAACTATTTAATAAGGATAGGGGGTCCTAAATTTTTGAGCCTATAGGATCACCCCGTGCAATGTAAATAACACTTCCTAACTCCCCCAAGACGGAGGTGTTACTCATATTATTCAGTGGGCACAGACTATCATCTCCTGCTACTCGATTACTATCTTTGAGTTTTTTTACCTAAAGCGCTCTAGTTGATTCTAACTCGTGTCCTACGCGTGCACTACCCGTCCCTTACCTATGGTCCTGGAGGCATTGTGACCTATATTTAGGATGGTTCTAGACTAAACCTAAGTTGCTCAAAATTGCAAAATACTAGGCGACAAGCAAAACAGTTAGGACTTTTCAAATAAAAATAGATGTGGGCTCATATTAACCTCTGTATATAAACAACAAATGCATGCAATTGATTAGCAGGTTTTATTAACCGTAGAATCCTATAGGCAGGATATCTATGTGTTGAACAGGCAAGCAGTCATATGCAGAATCAGTTTCTAATGCGAGTGTTAGGACCTACATGTATATTCGCCTACTGATTTTAACTCAATGCAGTATCTGGGCGTTTCATACAATAATGGATAATAGGAAATCACAAGCAAAAGTCCAGAATCGTTATTAATCTTGTAGGCATGTTGCCTAGGTGATTGGCAGTGATAATCATATTCAAAATTAATTTATAGAGTCCTATAGGCATGATTTCTATGAGTGTGATAATTATAACCCTATAGGCACGATTTTAAGATTTGAACTGGTTTTAACCTTATAAGCATGATTTCTATAACTGAACTGGTTTTAATCCTATAAGCATTATTTCTAGCATTGAATTGATTTTTATCCTATATGCACGATTTCTAGCATTGAATTGATTTTAATCCTATAGGCATAATTTCTAGCATTGAACTGATTTTTATCCTATATGCATGATTTCTAGAGTTAAGCAATAGGAATTTATACACATTGAGCTAGAGAACAGTTAAGTCAAATGTTGGTCATATAGGCATGATTTCTAGAATTAAGCAGTAGGAATTTATACACATTGAGCCAGAGAACAGTTAAGTCAAATGTTGGTCCTATAGGCATAATTGCTAACACACGTTTATTAGACAAATTGACGCACCTAAAGGCAGGATTTCTAACAGATCATAGCGTTAACCCTATAGGAAGGATTTCTAGTATGTAAGCATGATATAGAACTTATATAATTTTAACAAACATGATATGAAACTTATAAATAGAATCAACAACACAAGTGAAACCCTATAGGCAGGATTTCTACCCGACTTAGCAAAAGAAAATAAGAGCCCTTCCCAATTTCACTAAATACCCCAAAATTGTTTGTTACAAAATTATTATAGACCAGGTTAATGAATGAATTACATAGTAAAGTAACTATAGAAAGCCTTCAATAGGCCCAAATACACCTGGGAAACCCATGCCTTCAAACCATATCAGCTCCAAGGCTTATCTCACAGGTACAGAACAATCAATGGTGAGTGATTCACCCATAACACACATAGAACTCAGATCTCTAGTGTGTCAAAGTTCCCAAGGGCTTCAAGGACCCAAGGCAATGCTCACACTAGAGAACAAATGCTCATAAATAGTTCCAGGAGGTTATAACTGAAACCCTAGTGTGTTAGAGTTCACAAGGGTCTCACATGGACCCCGAGCAGTGCTCACACTGAGGAGGTGAAGGGTAGAACCTAAAGGACCTAAGAATAGGAGTTTAAAAGTAGCAGCATATAAATGAGGCAATGGTAAAGGTATAGATTTCAAAAACATGTTTGATTAAAAAAAATCATCATAAGAGAGTTTGAAACACAAAATATATAGGCAGAATCGCATTAAGAAGACAAATTGGCAAGATTTGCAAAGTTGTTCATGCTCAAATACACAATTTTAATAAGTTAAATTCTGAAAGACCTAATTAGGCTAAGTGTCCGTGCTAACATTTTAGGACAACTTTGTTCAATCAGAGAAAAACATTTAGACAATGTATTAAGGCAAAAGTCAGATAATCATATGAATCCAAATGGATGCAAGAAACACTAGAAGGCAAGTTATCAGGGCACATGGATGACAATGAAAGGGGCTTAATACTGCCCTGACATAACAATACAAGTTTGTAAAGATTCGGGACTGATCCACTGATGAACATACTAGTATTATCCTAAAGATGCTAAGTTCAGAATAAGTTCAGAACTAGCAAAAACAACATACACGAAACAAGTTAAAAGACATTAAGCTAATCCCTAAGAGGATTAATATTATTAAAAATAGCTAGTCTCATAACTGATGGCATCAATAATAGAACTAAAGAGAATCACATAAACATGCAATTGGCATAATCATGCTCAGAAGGGACTTTAACATGCTAGATCATAGACACATGTCGTAGAAATAAAATGACAAAGGGATAGTAACTCACCAGTTAGGCAAGCAAGACAAGAATAACACCACTATAGTTGAGAGCCCAGAATATTTGGCTTTGGCTTTCAGCCGACCAAGACTAGAATTAAAACGAGAGAGAAAAAGAATACACAACAAAACCCTAAGTTTTCGTGAGAGTATAGTGATTCGAGTCTGTCCTAAAGGGGAAAGCGGAGGGGTTTATATAGTAGCATTGATTGAATCGCATAAACAAGAAAAACTATAAAGTAAAACACACATAAGGAAACAACACATACAGAATTAGTAACCAATCAGATCTGAGGCAAAATAAAGCAAACCCTAGTTTTTTTAGTAAGCAAATATTGACAGAATATACATAAACAGTAGCAAAAATTAATTTAGTCCCAAATGACACCTAAAGTCAGAGAATCAGACTAAGTTTAGGTCAGATCTAAAGAGATCTGAAAACCTAAATTAGGGCCAAAGAAAATATTTGACAAAAGAAAAATCGGCAAACCTACAAGGAAACAAAGCAAAAAATATACAACAAAACAAGGAAAGAATCATGCATAATTAGTTTTAAAATCAATTTAAGAGAAAAATTAGTATACCTAGTTTTTAGGAAAGGTGTAAATCCCATAAATCCAAACGATATTGGACTCAAATAATGTAAAAATCAAACAGAATATAGTATAGGTACCAGAAATGGGATGGAATCGGAGAGATAGTACTTTTTATGTTTAGGCAAGTACTAAGTATCATCATAACGAACCAACCAGTAGCAAGGAGGTGTTAATATGGTAAGGAAATAAGGGGGGGATCTCATCCAAAAGGGGATTAGGAAGGGGATTAGGGGTGACGGCGGTTTAGGGTTCATAGGGTGAAAGGGGTGAGAGGATATTAGGGTGGCGGCCGGGTGGAAAATGGGATTAGGGTTGGGGTTTGGTATAGCTAAGAGGAAGGGGATTAGATGCGGACCGTTGATCTTAGAGATCAACACTCACGATTTAAGGGGTCCTGGGTAAGTTTACTTAGGTGGGTCGCGACCGGGTTAGGCATGTGGATTTATTTGATTTGGGCTGGGATATTGGGCTAGGTAATTTTGGTGTTGGTCTAGGTAATTTAGGTCGGAAAATAGGGAATTTAGGAGCTATTAGTTAAATGCCCAATTTAATTAATAACATAATTTGTAAAAATGATAAATAAAATAGTGAAAATATTATTTGTGCATAAAATGATTAACAACAATCATTTATCGCTATGAAAGCATAAAAATTTATTTTTTACATAAATAAAGTAATTACAAGTATATAAGGGCTATTGTTGCAAAATATGCAATTTTAGCCTAAAAATGCAAATATAATTATAATAAATGCATCAAAAATACTTAAAAGCTTAGTATGGATATAAATGATAAAGTTAGATGATAAAATCATCATAAAAAATTATTTGTGATGCATTTAATGATTGTTTATTTAATAAAATATAGGAATTTATGGATTTAAAAATCTTCAAAAATTATGAAACAATTAGGAAAAATACCTGATGATGCTCATGTGCTATTTTGAAAGTATACATGTATATTTGAAATATATGAGGGAAATATTGGGTTCAACATATGTTGGTGACGGTTCAGAACCGTTATTGGCCGACCAACGACTAACATGCATTTAATGCCTTAGTAACTGGACCGATGGACGTTTCGGGATTCGTTTGTCGCTTGTGTCTGTCTCAGTGACCGATCGTCGCTTATGTCATGACCCATCGAGACGGGATTCAGAAATCCATATCGCTTCCCGTCATCTTCTCTCCGAGAAATGAGGGGACAATCTATATACAGTCAAAATCGGGCTCGCCCCTTGGTTAACTAATCGAGACTGGAGTATGATAAATTGAAGTACGACCTCGTGTCATATCGAACCAAGGTGTGAAATTATATCGCCGAGTTCGAGACTCTGGGACCGAAGAAAATCGAGATTAGGCGAGATCGAAGGAAACTTGCTGAGCCAGATAATAGAAAGACGAAATATCCGCGATCGAGTGTAATCACGACAGAGATCTCGGCATATATCAAGGATAGGCTGATTAATTAGACAATCATGAGATTTCTTACTTCATTTAGAATTGTATCAAGGGTAGGACTCCCCTACTATATAAATGGGGCCTAATCATCTGTAAAACAGAACATATTTACGCAATACAAAGCAATACACTGTCTTTTTCTAGCTTTCATTATCTTGTTACTCTGTTCTTATATCGTTGAAACTTCTCTTGGTTCAAGGGTGATCGAACTCGAGGGCCAAGACTATTCGATTCGTTTGATTTGCATTTATTTCTTTCAAGTTATATCACGTATCCTTAAAACCACATATTAATTCAATTGTTATCCGTTTTTAGGTAAAAAATAATCTTTCATATAATAGAGCAATTGGTTTTTGGTATAAAACTCTGCATAAGTTATGCAAAATTTTATATTGTAAACCAAATGTATTATTAATACTGGTATAGCTTACTGTAATTTAGGTACTATTTTATAATTAATAGAATGTATAACGAAAATCCGTGTACTACCAATACGTGTATATGAGTATGTTAAGACAAAAATACCGTTAGATTAGGCACTATCCACATAACAATCATTACTATTCCCTGCATTCTCTACATTATATTTGTCGTGTAACAATCCTTTGCATTATTATTCACTACATAGGTACTTCTGAATTATGTGATACACGCACATATGTTAGCTTCTGCATCATAATCCCCGCATATATGCACACGCACATGGTTGTTTTCCCTAAAATCGGATAATACTAGAATTTATACGCGATTTTAAGGATATGTGATATAATTTGATATAAATTGAAAAAACGGATTAATATTGAAATTAATGACAAGAAAATAAATGCAAACCACACAAATTGAACAGTTTTAGCCTTGAAGGTTGGCCACCATCGAGTCTAGAAATGCCTCAATCGACGACAGAACATATTAACAGGATAACAAGAACTAGAAATGATCAATATATTTCTTCTTTGATGCGTGTTACAATGTCCTTTACACATGATCACACCTCTCTTTATATAGTAGGGGAACCTACTCTTGATACAATTCTATAAAAGGTAAAAGATCTCATAATTTTCTAATTAATAGGCCTCTCCTTGATATGTGACAAGATTTCTGTCGTTATCTCCAACTGATCGCGGATATTTCAGCATTCCGTTAATTGGCTCGACAAAGTTCCCTCGATCTTGTTCGGTCCCGGAGTCACGAGCTCAACGATTTAACTTCGCGCCTTGGTTCGATATAACCCTGGGCCAAGCTTCAACCTGTCACGTTTCAGTCTCGACTGGCCATACAATAGAACTCGATTTCGACCGTATACAGATGGTCCCCTTATTTTTCAGAGAGAATTCGACGAGAAATGATATGAACTTCCGAGCCTTGCTCCTATAAACCATAACGTAAGCAACAAAAGGTAACTGAAACATCCTGTCGGTCCAGTCTCCAAGGCATTAATTTGCTAGTTGTTGGTCGACCACTACGGGTTTTGAACCTCCGTTTCAAACTATAAATACTTCATCCTTATATCCATTAGAACTTTTACATTCAAACGTTTGTTCTTATATTTTATGAAAAAATTTATCACCTTCGTCCACTAGTTTTCTGGTTCAAGTTTAAAACTTCTTGCTTTATAGTTTTCGGAAAATTTTCATAAGTTATCCTCCAGTTACGCCTTCTCTTTCATCAGTACCATCTCTTTACCTTTACTCAAAAGCATTGGCAAAGACTTCTAAATATGTCCTCAAAAGGGGACCCCGTCTTCCTCGAGACTGTCTGAAGAAGAAAAGGCTTCGTCTACTATTTCAAGGAAAAGACACCGGAACCCACCCTCCCCCCCCCAACTATGTATTTTCCTACAAGGTGCTCAACCGGGTCCGACTTCAAGTTCGAGAAAATCATTTCCGTACCAGGTCGATGCGAGTCGGTCTCGAGGTATATATGCTCCATCACTGAAGATCTCCTCCCCAAAGTCCAGGAAGGTTGTAATTATGTTGGTAAACACGTGGTGGTTCCTACGCTAGAGGAATCAATCACTACCTACGTGGAGGGTTTTATAAGTGTTTACACTTATCCCTTCAGGTTGGACCCTCTAGACCCAGTTATCATTGCCTTCTGCAAAAGGAATGAAGTGACGTTCGGATAGATTCATCCTTCATTTTGGAGGATTGTTATTCTGTTTCGTTTCGTTGTGAGCAGGCTCGACAATTTCCCCTTCACTATCGACCATCTCATGCGCATGTACAGTCCCCGACTCTACCGAGGGGGATTGATAAAGCTTGCCCATCGAGTTACTAAGGCCCCATTCTCGAGCATAGATGAAGATCGAGACCGAGGTTGGTTGGGCCGGTTCCTTCGAATGCAGACCTCGGATCTAATCCAAGCCGAGGAAATGCCATTTTTCGATAAATGGAACATGAAACGTAAGTATAACTTCACTTTTAAGATTTTTCTTATTTCTTTTCTCTTTTCTCTCACATAATCGATGTTTCGTGGTGCAGCTGTCGCTCGGAAACCATACGCAGTTCCTTGACTCAAGGAGTGGGTCGAGGGCATCGTATCACACAAGCCCTATTCCAAGCGCGCATGGCGTGAACTTTCAATGGGTCGGTGGGGGCCCGTTCTCACAGTAAAATTCTTTCCTAGAACTGACATCACTTGTGTTTCTTTCCAAGTTACTCAACTCTTTGTCTTTGTAGGCCTTGGGAAGGATGTTGCGATGAGGCCCCCCTTCGCAGATGAAATCGTCCTCCCCTAATCTCCTGGTACAAAGCAAGACAAAGAGAAGAAAAGGAAAGGGGATCCGAGTTCCGCAAACTGGGAGAAAGAAAAAATTGAAAAAGAGGCAGGCGCGCAAACCCAAAAAAAAAAACTAGCGCCCTCCCACCGGACGTAGCCCACCGAATAAGGGATGAGTCATAAGAAGAAGAAGAAGAAGAAGATTGTGAGCTGGTTGCTCGGGTGCGAGCCTACACTGTATTTCCCCAATCCAAGGAGGCTTCTGGGAGGGCAGTGACCGAGGTCCCTGAATCGGAGAAAGGCGAGGCTGTTATGCCCCAAGCTAGGGAGGTTGAAGAGGAAGCCGGTGCCGATATTCTTCAAGCAAGAGAGAGTGCCCAGAAAGATGTGCTTGGCGCGATTGATCTCACCGGGTCTACTCTATTCTCTGACTCCAGGATCATTGAGGATAGTATGCTAAAAGATCGTTCGCACGAGGGGCCTCAGGGGGCGGCAGATCTCAATAACTTCTTTGATAGCTTAAAATCTACCGCCTCGGAGGATGTTACTGGGTTTTGTGATTTAGCGGTGCCAATGAAAGCACCGTCTTCGGGAGCCAGGGGGCCTTCTTCGATCCTGAAGTTAGTGGATCGATTCTCGGCTCCAAGTGTTGATCTTGACCGAAAACACTCAATAATTATCTCTATCCTGGAGGATGCCCGGGTTCTCTCTGCCCCCGTGGGGGTTGCTAGCTATCTTCGATGCTTGGTGACTGAAGAGGACCAGACCAAGATGGACGAGGTGGAAGCGTTCTGCCTGTTCAATGAAGCTCAACAGGCATTGAATCGGGTAACTTCGAGTGCATCTTTACTTAGTACTTCAGATTTTAAGTTATAAATAATCGCAACACTTTTCCTTATGCTCGCAGGCCTCGGTACTTCACCATGAAACTTTCCTCTAATATCGGGAGGAGTTATCCCTACACGAGGTCGAGGTTCGGAAGCTAACTGAGAAGAGGGGAACCTATAAGCTTCTCAATGACAAACTTAAGGTCAAGCTAGAAGCGGCTCGGAAGGAACATGCCGATCTGGTCAAGCAGGTAAGACGAGTATTCGAACCTAGTGATGACGATTCAAACATAATGGCTAACAACCCGAACCTACAGGGTCCGGAAGTGACATGACCAAATCGAGCAACTCCAAGTCGAGGTGGACACAGTGAAGGCCGAGACCGAGTAATAGAAGAAGATTATGGACCGCTTGGCCTCGGAAAAGGAGACCGCCCGAGAACAACTAGCTTCGACTGAGGTCCAGCTCCGGGCTGCAAAAGAAAAAACCTTTGTGCATGCGAAGAAGATCGAGCAGCTCCAATCTCATCCGAACTCGGCTATTTCTAGTCAATAGAAAATGACCAATGAGGTCTTTGCAGCCAAGTCAGAGGTGGTTGTGGCCAAGACCAAGGTCGATGATAAAGTGTCCCAACTCATGGATGATGTCGAGGCGCTTTAGGAACAAGCTAAAAACATGGTGAAACAAGCAAGGTGGCAATCTCGAAGTGAGGCCCTCGAGAGAGTCCATGCTCAGAACTTCGACATACTAGCCGAAATCGAGAATTCCAAGATATGTGAAGCCAGGGCCCAGAAGCTGGCTGATCCCAAGGAGGATTCTGAGGGGTCAGAGGAGTCGGGTGAGTCTGATGGCGACGAAGACCATGTAGGCGGTGATGTGGCCCCCGATGAAGATTAGATCATTTAGGATCTTTTTAATTTTTATCTTGGCTGTTTTGGCCATTGTAAATTTCCGTATCGGGGCCATTTGGCCCTTGTAAAAAGAATCTTTTGTAAATATATACAAGGCTTTCTTTCCCTTTCAGCTTTCGGATTTTTCCTTTAATTTATCATTATTGTTCGCAAAAAGGTCGAAATGCCTTAGCATGAAATAAGTAGATTATGTTCGAAGGTTCGAACAGTCCTTGCCTTTAATGTTGCTTTGTGTGAAGGAATTATAGGGATTCTGTGTTACCAAAGTCCTTCCCAAAATAGTTTAGGTTTATAGCTTGCTGAGGGTAGCCTTCAGAACCGGTTATGAAAACTTTCTTTTATGAAGTACTAACTTTTGTTACAGGTCTCAAACGTCTCCGAGCCGTATTAAAGTGTTCGTAGCCTTTAAGTTCAGAAGCTGCCCATTGGACTTGCTTTTCGAGTTATCCAGGTTTTCCCAAGATAACAATCCCCGAGCGAGGGCGGTTGTGGCCTTTAAAATTCGAGGGTTACCTAATATGTCTTATGCCCCCGAGGTATTAGTATCCTGGGACGTCCGAGTATGTTTTCAGACGGCAGTCTCCGAGAGAGTGATCATTCGAACTCCGGTTAAAAATGGCCCTTGAGTTCGTTACCTTTAGGGGATCAGAAGTAGGAAATTCTTTAAGGAATGTGAAGAAGAAATTAAAATACAAGATGATTGCAAGGAAGAGACTTCTCTTTATTCTTGTGCATAATAAGGATATATGTGTACATGCTTTGCAACAGGCCTCGATCAGTCTACATGGGAATGGTTCATTTGACCATTTAGCCCTTAGATTGAATCCTATCGATCGAGACCCTTGAATTCCGAACTCTCTTTCCACGATAAAGTTGATATCGGAGGGTTATTAACCTAGTGTTCTAGGTTAATCGAAATAAGGCCTCGAATACTGTTTTGGTTGGTGTTGCTAGTTCGTTTCCGCCCTTAGATTAAAAATTAGCACGATTTACTTTTTGCCTCGTTAAAAACCTTACCAAACACCCTATTTGGGAAAAAACCGGTTCAAGGGAAAAAGAGTGCAACTCGTGCTTTCAGGCCTAAAATTTCATACTTTTCCTCATTGATTACCTGCAAGAATTAGTCTGAGATATAAACAAAAGAAAACGAATGGGGTCTTTGCTTGGTAGTTGTTCGCCATTCATCGTCCTGAGCTTGTAGGGTCCTTTTCCGGTGATTTCAATGATACTATATGGCCCTTCCCAATTCGGCCCCAAGTTTTTGTTACGCCCTGCAATATTACGTAAATATTACGTCCTGCAGCATTACATTACGACGATGTTACGCCTTGTAGAATTGTACATTTAATTTGTCATAGGGTAATTGACATCAGTCCAAGGAAAAGACTATTTGGAGATTATAAGGATTATGCTATTTCGAACAAGTGATGAGTAAATTCGTGAAGGTGAGAGGGGAAGCAAGTCAAAGAAAATAAATTTTCATCCAAGTTTGGCATGTTGGGATAAAATACGAGCCGAGTGATAACACCAGATATTTATGGACTAGTATCATATAAGGTACCATATGACCATGATAGTAGGATGTATAAAGTGTATTAAAATAAGTAGAATTTTAAGTAATTTGAGACAATTCTTAATTATGCGAGTAATTGATTAATTACCGAGAAATGGGACATTACCTAATTACCTAATAAGTGGATAAAGATTAAAAAAATTCACCCCAACCCCACGTGGCAGTCCATGAAATAGTCAAAAATCCACTAGGTGACTCATATAGTACATGGAAAAGTGTCACCTTATTAGAGTACTAGTCATTACTCATGAGTGTTAAACTCTTGGATTCATCACCAACCTTGTTTGTCTATATTGATCTCTAACTTTGATATGACCATCAGTACATGTATTCAAAATCTTTTCTAAACTTACAATTCTCTCCGATTACCAAATTTCCTAACATTTTCAACGAGAGTTCCTACAGAATCCTCAACCAAATTCATACGTGATTTCTTACACTATAAATTCCTACGTGATTTCTTCAACCAATGGGATTTTTTTAGCACATTAGTTTCGTGAGATTTTGTGATTTTATGGGAGTATGGTGCAACCTTTTCCAAGAATATCATACCGTTTATTCCCTATTCCAGGTATGTTAAAGCTATCCCTTCTTTCTTTTTGGCATGATTCAAATTATACAGAAAAAATGAGCAAATGCACAACTTCCATAAATCACTCTATTTGTAAAAATGCTAGAGATGTATATATTCTTATTTTCCTATTTGTCATATTAGTCTATCATATGTTCATGGGTCTCAAAAATCCGTAAGTTGGTAAAGTTTATTTCATGATATTAATCAGAGGCATAATGGTCTTATGACGTACCGAGAGATTTTATTAATGTATTTCATATGCATTTCATGCATTTATACATGCACATTGACCCATTACGAGATGACGTTATATACGCGTATATATATATATATATATATATATATATATATATATATATATGTGATGACCCAAAAGGTCATCTTACATAATTTAAGATGTATCTGTGTTCCGAGGCTCCGAGGGCCTCCGTTAGTCTCACCTCGTTATGCGTGCGCAGCCCGGACGTATAGCCGGGAAGCTATTATGTGAAAAATTGATGAAAATGAGTCTTGATAATTAATGAACGAATATAGTTGACTTTGGTCAATATTTCTGGTAAACGGACCCGGACTCGAGATTCGACGGTCCCGGAGGATCCGTAGGAAAATATGGGACTCGGGCATATGCTCGGAATTGAATTCCGATGTCCCAAGCCTGAGAAATGAATTTTTAAAGAAAATTATTTTCTGAAAATATTAAAGGATTTTGAAAATGAATAATTATGTGAAAACCGTGTTGCCGGGCCCGTATTATGGTTCCGGAGCCCGGAACAGGTTTATTATATGTTATGTGACTTATCTGTGAAATTTGGTGTAAAACGGACTTGAAATGAGTGGTTTCGGATAAAAAATGAGACTTTGAGGTTTTAAAGAACTAGAAATGTGGCTTGGAAAGTAGTGTTATGTTCCCGAGGTCCGAATGAGATTCCGAGACCGGGAATAGTTCCGTGGTGTTAATTATAACTTGTCTGCAAAGTTTGAAGTCGTTCCGAGCAGTTTAGGCCGGTTCGGCGTATTGAAGTGAATTCTAGAATTTTAAAGTTCTTAAGTTTGATTAATTGGATTTTGAGGTTTAATTATGTGTTTTTGATGATATTTTCATGATTTAAAAGCTTGAACAAGTTCGTATGATGTTTCGGGAGTCGTGTGTGTTTTGGTTTTGAGCCCAGAGGGCTCGGGTGAGTTTCGGATAGCTAACGGGGTGTAAAAAGTTAGAAAATCTGGTGTAAGTTGCTGTTGCTGGTGTTTCAGGTTTTGCTGCGATCGCGTAGGTCTATCTGCGATCGCATAGAGATAGGTGAAGGGGGAGGTCAGTTCCTCTATGCCATCGCATAGCACTGTTCGTGATCGCATAGAGGTATAGGATGTCTGGGCAGGGGCTGGCTAGGTACTCTACGCGATCACAGAGTCTAGTTCGCGATCGCGCAAGGTGGGGTTCTTGGGCTATGCGATCGCACTCACTCCTTCGCGATCGCAGTGAAGGGGGATCCCAGGCCCTTC